>APFE031330950.1:5707-21790 GCA_000404065.3 Pinus taeda | reverse complement strand
TTTTTGAAATTTTTAATAGAGACAACTTCTTCGGTAAAGATTTCTACAATTGGTTTTTTTTAAAAGTATTTTTTAAAAGTATTTGTCATAGAAATTTTATTCTGTTTAAATATGAGATCCTTACACCTTGACTTGGTGGGAAAAGGCTCTGTTTAAATATTTTAATGATACATTGAAAAACTAGCTAATGTAAATCAACCCAATGAACACTTGTGGCACCTTGGAAACCTCCCCCATTAATGCTATAACCAGACTTATTACATTGTTTTATCATAATACTACAAATAACTTAAATGAAATGATTTAGTTCATCCATATAATCTTTGCAAACCTTGTCTATTCATTAAAAAAAAGTGTTGAATGTTTTTCAATAATATATGGTTTATTTTGCATTAAATTCATAGACGCAATATATAGGCAATTTCTATATTGCACCTTATAGCATATTAAATGTCCCCTGACATGAGGCGTCTTAAGCCCATATAACACGCTGTGTGGTGATGAGAGAGAAAAAACACACGAAATATTGGGGAAATGTTATAAGTGGGATATAAAAACTGCCCAACATGTACTGATGGATGAAATTACTTCTACCGCACGTTTCTCCATCAATTTCAAATCAAATTTCTAACGAAAAGTTATCACGAGTATCTTTTTAAGATTTTTTTAACCAAAGGAAAAACGCGTTTTGTTTAAACGTGGACCCACGTCTGGTTTGTTTTTCATGTTTAACCAACAAAAAAACCATGAAAAACGACACGTGAGAGAATGTTACTTTTTGATATTCCAATCTGACAAGAAAAAGCGGTAAATTCAACGGTGACTTTCATAGAAAAACAGACACGTTCCACACCATTTATACATCACCTGTTCTCGAATATAAAAACATATTATTTGAATTAAAATAATCTAAAGAGACATTTTTAAGGCCGTACTTTACCTAGCTTTCAAATTTGTCGGGAAAATTATGAAAATTTTGGTAACATTTTGAAAAAATGGGGTAAGGATATTTGTAAATCTAGATTATAGTGGTTATAATTCAAGATTTTGTCCGGAAAATTATGGAAATTTAGGTAAGATTTTGAAAATTTTCGTTAGTATTTTTTGTAAATCCAGGTTACAGTGGGCAAAATTTAAGATTTTGGGTGCCCTGGGTTTTTTGATGGTGCTGAAATATTCATTCAACATTTTTGTAAATCCAGGTTATAGTAGTCAAAATTCAAGATTTTGGCTGCCAAGAGGTTTTTGATGGTGCTGAATTCATTTGCACCATTAAAATCTCCATTCAAATATTCTTACTACGAAATTTTTTGAATTTTTTTTGACGGGCCATTTTTGTTGCAGGTTAAATCTGAAAGGTGTAATTTTTAATTTGAAATGAACGAAGAATTATTTAAAATAAATAAAACTCTAAATATTAATATGATATAATTTATATGTGTTTTCAATGTAAAAGAAATGAAACAACAATCATTATTAAACATTATAAATTTTATTAATTAAATTATAATTTTATAATAATAAAAAATTTATTGGAAGAATTAGTAGATTGTTTCTCATTAAAGATATGTTTTTTATTTTTTTGTTTTTTTTTAAGACAAGGGAACTAGCAATGAATGCAAATCGGTAAAGATATCTATTCTTGTAGTTCTTGTAGGTATAAAGTTATCTGCATATCATTGTCCTAAGACGTGGGAATAGAAAAAAAAAACATATCTTATGTTCCATATGCAAATGTAATTGGAAGTTTGATATATGCAATAGTTCATATTGGACTAGACATTGCACATGCATGGGAGTATTGAGCAAGTATATGTCAAAAATAGGAGTATTGAGCATGTACATGTCAAAAAATAGGCAAGGAACCCCAGACATCACTAAAGAGGGTTTTCAGGTTTTTGCATGACATTATTGGTTATGGATTGTGCTAACAAGGAACACTAGGATTGGATAAAATGTTGGACATACATGGCTTTGTTCATGCAGAGAGATCTAGGTCGTAGAAGATCTACAAGTGGGTATGTATTTAACCTATATGGAGGAGCAATAACATTGTCAATTATAGAAGATGAATACATGGCAATCACTCATACAAGGAAGGAAACAATTGTAATGTCTCTTTCTAAGGAGGAGGAGATAATTAACTGACATTTTGATTAATTAAGAAATAAAACCTATATTAAAGTCACTTTATTAAAAAGGGAAAAAAAGTGACTCATGGTATTCTAATACCCATGTCAATATAATGAAGACTAAAGCGCACTCTTGGACATGTTGATTTGGATATTAATTTTTTTAATTGATCTAAGAGCTCGTGGAGCTTGAATGTTAGGTACAAACCCGTTTGGAGGGTAGTTTTAGTGATGCAAGATCCACCTTAGCTACTCCCGCTAGATTAGTTTCGGTTTTGCAACAATACACCCTAAGTTAAACTCTGATAATGCCTATATCTCATTAATAAAATGCAATTACGTATATATATGCATACACAATCTGTTGGTTGAGGGAATATCTCAACCACACACCAATGTAGGAAATATATCCTAACTACTAAGAACAAACTCTTTTACTTAGTAAGAATCACAACTAGAGACAAGTAGGAATTAGATATTCCAACGCTCCCCCTTAATGAATACTTGTCTCGATATCAGTTTGCAAAGTCTACATTTGGTCCAATCTGGTAATCACACCTTATACCTTGTTCATTCAATTGTAGGTGTCCATATAAAGGAACAACCATCTACCGGAATGCATGGGTTCCCAACCGCTACAACCGCCAGTCTACTAGGAAGTCCTTCACATACATGGTTCATCCACCTCTTAATGAACTTTCTTTGACTTGGTCCATTACACTATGAGATATGTTACATCTCTCAATTCCCCCATTTATCGAAGACTCAATTCTCCGATTACATATCAAGCTTAGATACGAGTACACCTGCCACCCTCGTACCTACCCAGTGGTTAATTCCACAACTTGATGTCACTAGGGAACAAAGGGGTATGCATGCCTCTCTAGGTCTTACAGTCATATGCCCTTTTAATATACTCCAAGCTTAAGAAGATACTAGGTACATAAAGCATTTTAGAGACCACAATTGACCAAAAAAAAAATTATGAAATGCAGATTTGTTATGATTACAATGTGTGACTCACACTTTATCACAATCATGAGTCTATTCTACAAACTCAAACAAACTACTCAAGCAAATTTGGTTGTCCACCATCCTCTAATCGCTTTCTGCTCCTACACCTCATCTTTTGATCACATCTTGGGCATCTTTGTCTTTGTCAATTAAATATTTGAACTCCATGAACCTATCATTTGTTAGAATAGTCAATTCTAACAAAATAACTTCATATTGAGGTGGCTAACCTCAATATGTATATCAATTTAAATTCCAAAAAAAAAATACTTCACCAAAAAAAACATTTACCCAAGTATGCACAAATAACCATGCTTCTCCCTTCAAATTGAACACAAAGTTGCTCTCCTCCTTGAACGAAGAACGTAGCTGGTTTCTTTCCTCAGCAATAGATTCCCTTGCTTCTGCATCTTGCTCACTAGCACGATGAGCACATTCACTAGCACAACCGGCCACTCTCCAATGCAAAGGTGTATTTGTTTCTGGGTTGGTGAAGGAACTCGACGTAGTCCCTCCTTCGTTCATCAATCTTGTGAAGTTGAAGGACACGTGGCCGTCTAGTAGCAATACCTGATCCACGCGGTAAAAAATCCCTTCCAACGATGCTCTCCAGCATGGAGTATTTCCTGGAGCTCTGTCCTCCCATGACGACTATGGAGGGAAGGGCATCCCAAAGAGTCGATAAAGCGTTCTCTTCTCCATGGTCACCGAGTGCGGTGCGGGCCCTTTGTATCTTGTTTACCAGAGTTATTAAGTTATCCATGACACTGCCACTAGGTATCCCAAGATCGCCTCCTCGCCAAAATCTTGAGATGATCAAATAGATCAAATAACCCAATCACACTTCAGATGGAGGCACTCCATTAAAGAGGGACAGATTTCAATGAGCCCGAAAGTAAGAGAAATTAGTTTACCTTTCTACCAGAAGCAGCGGGCTTCCTCTCTCTTCTTAGGGGACTGCGGAGTCCCACTCTGAAGCCTGTGGATCCTTCGTATATTGTTTTTTAGGCTCTCCTCCAAGTCGATCTCAGAGAAAGTGTTAACTCGAGGAATGTCGTCACCACTGGTCTGAACAGGAATGTATTTGTACGCATCAAAATTGATCCCCGTATTCTCATGATCAAAGACCTCAGTAGTATTTGCATTCGCGCCACCAACCACTAGATCTATTATTATTGTCACTGGCGTTATTTCCCCATCGACCACTGCCACGGGACCAGCGACCAACACCACCCCCACCATCGACTAATGCTCCTTGATTCCAAGTTAAACTCTGATAATGTCTATATCTCATTAATAAAATGGAATTACATATGTACATGCATACACAATTTGTTGGTTGAGAGAATATCTCAACCACACACCAATGTAGGAAATATATCCTAACTACTAGGAACAGACTATTTTACTTAGTAAGAATCACAACTAGAGACAAGTAGGAATTAGATATTCCAACACCCTAGCCAATCATCGAGGAGGGATCACTTCAAATCTCTCAATCATACTTCATATCAACGATCAAGAGGAGGGATCATCTAGATTCCTCACTGGAGCTCAACTGAGGTGATTTATTTGCAAGAGTTCATGGGATTTGAAGGAGAAGAAGTTATACATTGAATCCGCAATAATATGGTGCTAAAGAAAAATTAAGAAAGCCAAACCATTTGTGAAGCTAAAATTTTTATTCAAATTGAGTTTCTTTGAATGGTTGAGCTAGGGCTTGAATTGTTTTTGCGGAGACTGCGTTTATTTAGGGCTCAAATTTTATGATGGATGAATTAATTCATTGTCGAGGAAAAACCCTAATACCTGTAGGCTGAAATCTTGTTGAATCTAAGTTAAATCACTAGAGTTTGAGAAATCTTATTGAATATGAGTTAAATTGCTAGGGTTTGAGCTTGTATTCATTACTGGAGATTGAGATAAATAAAGAACTAAATTATCATTAGTGGAGGTAGGTCACTTGAGCCTGAAAATTATTTAAGGAAGCATGAGTGGTTCTAGAGGTCAAGATTATTTCCAGAATCCAAGTAGAGGTGGTCACTTTCTCTCAGAAAGAGATATATATTATGCCATAGTTCGAGTTGATGTATGAGGCCAAACTTAGGGTTTTAGATATTGAGTTTCCATGAGTGAGACAAGTGGAAGCCACCTTGCTTGTAAATTCGAGCTTGTTGGGGGGAATATTTTTTTTTGTTTTCTAGGTAATATGAGTCTTGAGATGACACACACCTAAATTGTGGCTTGAGAAGCCATCACCTAGGGGCATCTAAGTTGTCAAAATCAGTTAGGGGTTGCACTTAGCATGGGCCACACCATCCGTTAGCATGGCTGGTTTTTTTTTCATGAATTCAATTTCGAATCAACTACCTTTACACCATGGAGTGCCTTAACATAACACCCTATCACCGTCTTCTCTACACCTCATGGGTTGCTCGAGGAACTAATTTTATTTTGATAAGGGCCAAGTTTCTCTAGTAGAAGTGTCATTTTATTTCAGGAGCTACTCTGTCATCACCTAAAATCATAAGAAACTTATGAAGGCTGAGTTTTGTATTTCTAACCTTTGTGCTAGATTGATTCTCCTTGTAAAGCCAATCACATTTATGAAGTCCAAATTTATCTCCAATAAAAGGTTCAAGTCACAATGAAAGGGGATCATTAAGAGCTACATAGAATCATAAGTGTGAAGGTCAATTTGTTTTCCCTATACAAAAGGTCAAGTCCGCGAGAGGCAAGGTGTTTTTTTCATATTGGCGATTACGAGAGGCGGAGCTCTGCAATTCTGAACTAGGGTTTTGCTTTAGGGTTGAGGTCACTGGTCACCATGGCGGGGCATGGAGGAGGGAGTTCTACTCCCTCCTACAATCAAGTGGTTGCAGACAGGAGCAAGGGAGTGGGATCGCAATGTTTTAAGAAACCAACGGAGGTGGAAACAGAGGCCATGAATAATGGCAAATTGGAAAACATCAAACCTCAAGGACAAGAAGAGAATCATGAAGAAGCTAGTAAGGAGAAGAGGACAAAGATCAACAGTCATAAATATGCTCCTATGAGTACATCAGGGGCCTGTAAACCAAAGTCGACCACTATCCCTCGAGTTGTTTTAAGTGACCCAGTGTTGCAGGTGCGTAAAGAACACATGGTGGAATATGTTGTTATCTGCAAATTTATGGGGATCTAGTCAATGGAGAGGGCATTGCAAGCATGGATAAGGAACCACTGGAAACCAAAGGGGAAAATTGGCCTTCACCTGGGGTCCAATGGCTTCTTCACAGTGGTGTTCACAAGCTTAGAGGATAAAGACAGAGTGTTCAAGGGAGGACCCTATTTTTATGCTTCTGCAAGCCTTTACATGAGACCATGGGTAATGAACTTTGTCCTAGAATGAGAAACTTTCACCTCGATGTTGGTATGGATAAGACTCTACTTCCTTCCTTTAGATTATTAGCTGTCAGAGTCTTTAAAGACTATCAGCAACAAGCTAGGGCATTTTATAAAGATCTCAGATGCTACTCTAAGAGGCAAATACACTTCCCTTGCCCGGATATGTGTGGAAATGGACTTATCTGGGGCACTTCGAGATGAAATAATTTTGTAAGTATATGATGAGGAATGGGTGCAGGTGGTAGACTATGAACATGTCCCATCTAGGTGCCGTAAGTGCCATGAACACGAGCACCTATATAGAGACTGCCCAATGAACAAGCTGGAGAGCAACACGAAAGCCACTACAGACAAGGATCTCGAAGGTTTTACTAAGGTGGGGGGTAAAGCGAAAGGAGGAAAGAGGTACCAAAAGAAAATTATTGAAGACGGCATATCGAACCACAATAGTTTCAAGATCTTAAATGAAGAAGTTGAAAACACTGGGACAAACTAGGAATCGAAGAATACTCCCACTGGGAAGGAAAGGGATGCCAATATGGAGGATATACCAAAAAACAACAAACCAGCGAATGAGTTGCCAAACATGATGGAGCTCAGTGGGGACCATGAGATGACCCCAAGTGAGGCTGGAATGGAGGACCATGAACTGCAAGAGATTCTAGAGAGGGATAATTTAGATCTAGAAAAGTTTCTGGAGTAGGGAATCACCAAAGGGGTAGACTCACTGCCAAAAGAGGATTTTGATAGGGTTCAACAACTCTTCCTATGGAGATCACAAACGAAGTGTTCTGGAGTCAAAAGAAACCATGACAACCACGAGAACAGGGGAGTGAAAATGATGGAGGATACACCGATGCTTTCTTCTAAGAACTCGGGTAGGAGAAGAGGAAGAAAAAAACAAAATGAGTTGCTGGCCAAATGTGGGAAACTTATTATTAACTCAGGTAAGATGAGAGATCTTACCAGTTACTCCTTTACAAACCTTTCTTAATGAAGCTTATAACTTGGAACATTAGGGGTCTAGGAAGTAAAAGGAAACAAAGAACTCTTAGCACTAGAATAAAGAAGAAAATCAGATATGGTTTTTATTCAGGAAACAAAATGTTCGATGGACAAGATCAAAGAGATACACAACAATGGTTAATCAAGTATGAGTATCTAGAGGTTAAAGCGGATAACTCGGTGGGTGGGATTATTAATCTATGGGATCCTCAAAAACTTAGTATCCTGGATGTTGAAGCTTCTAGGAACTATATATCGTTGGTGATTCAACCTTTGGGGGATAAGGAGACCTACATGATCACTAACATCTACGATCCTAAAAAACTAGAAACAAACTTAAGCTCCTCACCTCCCTTGAGGAGCTGAGAGAGAGATATCCAAATATGCCTTGGATTCTAGCAGGGGATTTCAATATGATCAGATATCTTACAGAGGAAAAAGGCGGTACTAGAAAACTAGGCAGAGACTCCATTGCTTTCCAGAACTTCATGAACAACATGGGGCTAGTGGACACCAAATAGTAAATGGCATTTTTACTTGGAATAATAAGAGGGGAGGGGCTTCTCTAGTCGCCTCTAAATTAGATAGATTTCTAATCTTAGAGGACCTCCTTATCACAGGCCTTGATATGTCAGCTCTAATCCTTCCCTTCGGAGGTTCGGACCACTAGCTTGTCTAGCTTGAAGCTGCCTTTCTTGGTACATCGAGGAACATACCTTTTAGGTTTGAAAATGTTTGGCTCTCTCAGCCGAACTTCACCAACAATATTGACAAGTGGTGGATGGAAGATTTTCCCGTTCAAGGCACTAAAATGTTCATGCTACAACAGAGAATCAAACACATCAAATCTAGGCTTAAAAATTGGAACAAGAAAGAGTTTGGCAATATTTTCAAAGCCAATAGAGAAGTTGACCAGAAACTCCAGGAGATTAATCAGATCATCATATTAGAAGGTTTTACCGAGGAATGGAAACTTCAGGCTGACTCTCTTTAGAACGAATGGGAAGATCAATACATACAAGAGGAGATTTTTTGGAGACAAAAATCGAGGGTGCAGTGGATAAGAGAAGGAGAAAAAAACACAAAGTTTTTTCATAGATCAACCTTGGACCAAAGATCTCATAATAGAATTTCTAAACTTAAATATGCTCAAGGGAAAGAACTCGTCTCTCACAAATAAATGGAATTTTTCCTAGTTCAACACTTCCTGAGCACAATAGAAGAGCCTCGAGCCAACAGATCTCGGTTCATTAACAATTTCACAAAGTTCATTCCTAAACTTGTCACTAGGGAAGACAACCACAATCTTAACAGGCAAGTGTTTGAAGAGGAGGTTAGTGAAGTTATCAATGGAATGCAAAATGGAATAGCCCTTCGCCCTGATGGTTTAAATGTGGATTTATTCAAAACTTGTTGGAAAACAGTCAAACAAGATATCCTTGATGTTGTGGAAGACTCTAGAAGATCCAAAACTATTTTGAAAGCTCTTAATGCCTCTTTGATAGCTTTGATTCCAAAGCACAAAAAAGCTATGACACCGCACATATTCAGACCCATAGCCTTTTATAATGTGGTGTACAAAATTATTTCCAAAGTGATCGCTAACAAACTAAAGCCTATTCTTCCTGCTCTAGTCTCAGAGGAGCAAACTGGTTTTGTGGAAGGAAGACAGATTCTCAATTGTTAGAAAATTATATATCACGAAGCAATGGAACACATAAAATATTGCAGAAATATAAACACAGAAAACGCATAAAACAAGAGAGACACAGATATACGTGGTTCACCCAGTTTGGGCTACGTCCACCTCGAACAACCGGTCCTTCCTTTCTATTATCCAGCAAAATTAAGAGACACAACCTACAACAAATTCGCTGTAATATCCTCTGTTTTCTCTCACTGTCTTACCTCTCTGCTTCTTGCTCGGAGAATACACATATATTACACAGAATCAATACAATGCCCTCATACAAAGAGAGGGGTTGCCTTCTAGGGCAAAAAACCCTAAACTAAACATAAGTTCTACCATCAAATCATCCGCCTAATGAACGGCCCAGATTGACTAGAAATTACTATACTTTTACAAGGCAATTTTACACCAGTTTTTAGCTTCGGGGGCATTGCCCCCGAGCCCCTGTTGGGGGACCGCTAGTCCCCGGACCCCCCAGTTGGGGGGATCGCCCCTTGGACCCCCGTAGGGGGGACAAGTCCCCTCCTGCACCCCCCGTGCAGAGGGGTGTACAAACTTCTTGGGGTATAGATCCGGCTGAAGTAAAGACCTCTGAACAATCATGCTCCACACACAACATCAACAACATCATACAAGCTCACAAGGTGGTACACTCTATTAAGAGCAATAAGCAAGCTGGTATAATCATGCAGCTGGATCTAGTGAAAGCTTATGATAAGCTAAGATGGTCTTACATTCGGGTAGTGCTAAGAGCTTATGGTTTCGACCACAACTGGATAAGATGGGTTATGGCCCTTGTATCCATGATTAGTTTCTCCATTCTGCTTAATGGCTCTCCCTCTAGAACTTTTGTGCCCTCTAGGGGTCTCAGACAAGGGGATCCTCTCTCCCCTTTCCTCTTTTTTCTCATGATGGAAGGGCTAGGCAGAGTGATCAAAATGGAAAATGTTGAAGGAAGAATCTAGGGTCTGAAACTTACCCTAGATGGTGTTGCTACTACTCATCAACAATTTGTTGATGACACAATATTGCAAGGCACTCCTACAGTCAAGGAAGCTAGAGCTTTCAAACAAATTCTGAACGACTTTTCTTTGCCCGGTGGTATAGAGGTAAGCCTTAACAAACAAAGGTGTTTTTTTTTCAATATTGACATGTTATTCAGAGGAACCTCACCATAATTCTTAGATTTCAAAGGGATTATTTACCTTCCAAATACCTTGGAATGCCTCTTACTGACAAACCTTTGAGCAAGGAATTGTTGGAGTCAGTAACTAATAAACTTCAGGATAAAGTCAGAAAATGGACCTGCAGGTCTTTGAATTTGGTGGGGCTCCTTGTGCTTACAAAGGTTGTCCTGTAGGCTATCCCCATTTTCATGTTTTTAACTCTTCCTACTCCCAAAGGAGTTATACAACAAATCAGGAGTATTCAACGAAATTTTATTTAGGGCAAAGGGGAAGAGAAAAAGAAGTAGGCTTTGGTAGCTTGGGACAAGTTCTACAAACCTAAGGCCCATGGTGGTTTGGGGCTTAACGACCCTGAAACCCTCATTAAAGTTTCGGGAGCCAAACTGTGGTGGAGGTGGCTCAAGGAATTGACAACCCCTTTTGCCAAGCTTTAGAAGCATAAATATGCAATCAATTGGCAGGGGAGGGATCATATCAGAATGTCAGGTCTCATCAAGGGCTCCCACATTTGGAACCTTTCTTGGGAAAATAGAGGCATTGTCCAGCAACATAGCTTCTGGGACATCTAAGATGGGAACCTAGCACGGCTTTGGGAGGATAACTGGCAGCAGGAACCAAATTTGTTTAGAGAAGAATTAATCGCTCTAAAAAATGACACTGAAAACAAAGGTTTACTGATGGTAAGTGACTTCTAGGATCCGGCAAGGGACAATGGTAAATGGAGAATGTGGAAGAATCTTGGTTATAGTGAAGAGAGTCCTTTGACAGCCTAAGTGGATTCCCTTGCTTTGGACTTGGAGCAGAGGAAAATTTTGGTGTCTTTTTCTTCTGACCAACTGAGATGGGGGCGAAACACTGAACGCACTTTTAACCTCAAAGAAGCTAAATCCAAGGCCCTAGGTTTTGATTATCAAAACCCTGATCAGGTTTGGAATGACCTTTGGCAGAACTCACAATGGATGAAAATCAAGTTATTTATGTGGTTGGTTGACCAAAAGAAAATCCTCAGATGGGAGAATCTCCTGAAAATGGGATTCGTTGGCCCATCAAAATGCCATCTATGTGGTTTACAGGAGGAGACAATGGAACATTTACTGAACCTATGCCCATTTACCTCTACCTTGTGGGATTGGGCAGCCTCAATCTTTAGGCAAACTGATAGGGACAAACTTAGCATCACCAACACTTTAAAGAATTGGAGGAAAGACTTCTCATGTAATGAAATCATTAACAAGGCTTGGACACTGGTTCCAGGCTTTATTATCTGGGATGTCTGGAAAGAACACAATGACAGGATTTTCAAGAACAAAACAGGCTCGACCTAGAATATCATTGTCCAAATTTTACGATAGCTCAAAGATACAGTAGGAGCCCTTATGTAGAAAATTCATGAGGACCCCCCTTTGCCCCAGGATGCTCGCATATTGCTGTAGTTGGGTCTCTAGTCTCTGGTTCCCCATGGCGGTGTCAAGGGTGTGAGAAAAACAACTGTTGGTAAAGATATTTGGCAACCTCCTCCTCATGGTTTTTTGAAAATCAATATAGACGGGGCCTCTAAGGGAAACCCAGGGATGGCTAGATTTGGCGGCGTCATAAGAGATGATCAGGGGCGCATAAAGGATATCTTCCATAGTCATTTGGGGAATGCTACTAATAACATGGCGAAGCTAATGGCCTTAGAACGGTGCCTGGAAATGCTGATGGAGTCAAATTTACACAATGTCATCATTGAACCAGACTTTGAATTATTCATTAATGCGGACAAGAAGATGTGTAATGGAACAACACCTGGAAAAGTGTCGAAACACTAGAGGCCCTCGCAGGTCTTTCAGCGTATTCATTCCCACTTGAAAACCCTAAGAACTGTCAACTTCGTTCATGTGCGAAGAAAAGCCAATATGCTAGCTGATCGTCTAGCGAATGAAGGAGTGCTATGTAAGGCAAACTATATTAGGTACGATTAGGAGTCTATACCCTCTAGTAAACTACTTGATGATTGTCAACGACAAGCAACCAAAGACATGGAGAATATCTAGACCAATGATGAATGAATAAGAGGAAGAGCAACGGGAGAATAAGGAACGACATAAACTTGAAGTGAAGAGAATGATCCACAGGAATCATTTGATCATGGCGGATCAACGGACATATTAAAAGTTTAGCGAGAGTAGGAGCGGACGGAAGTTCTTGAGCTAGGTTGAAGTGCCGTAGTAAATCCTGACCATCGATCCTTTTTCCACGTGCTGACGTCATATTCCATTATGGGGGTTCAACCACTGGTAGCCCGCGTGCTAGTTTGAATAGCCGCAGACCGTTGGATCTAAGTACCCCGTCATCGAATGGATATCGGGTTTTAATATGGGGGGTTGTTAAGCCGAAGAGCGGACCCGATTTTTTATAGATCACATGTTCTTTTTCTTTATCGGGTCCAGAAAGTAGTTAATGGGTGCACAAGTTCCTAAAGCGAAGTTGCGTTAACCATCGAATAAAGAACCAAATCGACTTCAGAGATTTAATCGCATTTTGTATTTCGGTAGAAGTGTATGGCCAGTGATAAACTCAGTTTTGCGATATTGTGATGTGCCGAGGTTTGCGGGGATGCGATGGACGGTAAGATCAATAATTTGATCGAACGACAGAGGTTTACTCCCGCAATTTGCAATTTCAAGGGTTGGCAGCGTGCAGTCACTGCGATGTGCAATAAGCCGAAATGTGCGATAAGCCGAGATGTGCGATAAGTCGGGTGTGTGATAAGCTGAGTTGTGTGATAAGCTGAGATGTGTCGAGGTTTGCGAGGTTGCGATGGACTCTCGCATTTCACAGTTTTAGATGTTGGTGGCTTGCAGTCAATGCGAGGTGCGATAAGCCGAGATTAGGAGAAAGAGTATTCTTTTTTTGTTTTTGTGTGTGATGTTTGGGGTATTGATGACCCTGTTGCTTGTTTTCATCATCAGGTTTGTCTTTTGCTAGTCTTTACACTTGTAAAGACGTTGTACCATATGTAATCTTGTTTTTGAGGTTAATTGAAGGCACCACTCTTACTTGACCAAAACAAAAGGTGTTTGTTTTGTATAACAGTGGAATAAACGTTTTATAGCAAGGTTCCAGGTTCATGAACTTTGTGTAATCTCGTGTTCTATTTTAATTAAAAAACTAGTAAATTGATATCCATGAAGCAGAAATCTATGTGTCATTTTAAGAACATAATGAGCAAAGGATAATATTTTATGTGTTGAGTATTGTTTACAAACATTGATGGACTCTATGGTGAAAACAATTTTTTGGATTCATATCACATTAACTATTTTATAATCTCGACGTTTCGAATTCGCGACTGTGGTTCATCTTCAGGATGACAGATTTCCTTTTTTGTAATTGTTTTATCCATTGCTGGTGTATTAACTATTTGACAAAATGTTCCTAAGTGAATTTTAAGTGTTATTGTTCCTTTGTTGACTGATTGGGTGTTCCACTGAAGAAGGGACATCACAATGTTCTTAATAATAATTGGATTTATAAGTTAGGGACATTACAACAATATGGTTACATATTGTGTTTAGGTATTGGGTTGGTATAACAAATTGTGATAATCAGAGTGCAATCTTCCTAACAAATAACCCAACATATCATTCTAAGATAACACAAAATGATGTTTAGTATTAAATAAAAGAAGGTATTGTTGGTGAAGGTGGACACTTTGAATAATATTGCAAGTTCATTGACAAAATTTATAAGTGTTGAGAAGTTCTTCATGTAGAGAAACAATGGGTATTATTGCCCTAGATTCCTAATCATGTACTCCTACAACCCCATGTGTGCAAGAAAACAAGAAGTGGGAGAATGTTGGATATGTGTTATGTTATTTGCACAACAACCCTCACATGTTGTACGTTGCATTGTGCACACTGGGGGGGTTGCAAGGGGGTGAAAACCCCCCTGCATAGGGGTTAGGGGCAATGACCACATTTTTTTTTAACGTTTTTTTTGCATAATTTGCCACATGGTTTTTTTCCTTTAGTGAGTTTGTGATGGATGGTGATTTTGCCCATAGTTTTATAGTTTCGGTTAAGGAAATAGGATTGTATTCTAATCCATGGTAAATAGATTGATAGTTTATGGATGTCATGGAATATATATATTTTATTGTAATACTAAATAAAAGAACATATCTTGAAAAATCTCTCTAGTTTTCTCGATTTTGGTTTTCCATGGTAACATTCGTGTTAATGTGAGTGTTTTACATTGCATATTTTATGATTTTATCAAGAATCTATTTGAGCATTAATTGTACATGGCTAAAACCTACAAATATCCCAACATATTTATGTTTCAATGTAGTGGTAAGTTATTTGGTTATATTTGGAGGAGGTCAAATGTTGGACTTACGTTGGTTGCATCTTTTACATGATATGATATCATGTTACTATAAACTTTTGGGTTTTCTCAAATATCTCTCAAATATGTTTTATTTTCACCACCATGTAGGAGAAATAATCCATGTAACGTAATCTCTCTAGAAGTTCCACGTGGCGGCCTCGAGTTGGCCCACGAGGTGCCACATGGAAACTTTTGGTTGGTCCATGTGGTAGGTTTAGATTGACCCACATGGTGGCATGTCATCCCGTGAGTGTGTTTTGTGTTAGTCCTTGTGCAACACCATCTTGTCATCATGCTACATGTCGTCCTATTGTCATGTCATGTGTCATTATGTAAGTGTGATACATGTTAGTGCCAACCCTGCTTTTCCTTCAAATTTCAAAGCCCATAACTTTTGCATACAATGTCATTCGAGCCCATTCAAATTGCATTCGAAATCTCTTAATGAGTTCATTGACACGAAGACCTTTTCAACAACATTTGAGATCATCAATTTGAATCGTTTTTGGGAATCCTCTTGGATCATGGATACCTCATATTTGAGTGACCTCCCAATTTGAGATTTCCTCTTGCACAACTTGGAGTCAACCCCTCTCTATTTCACATTGACAAAACCACCATATTCTCTAGGACCAGTGTCCATGTCAATTTCTTTCTTTAGAGGAGAACTTCATATTAAGATGCTTCCCTTATTATGAGATTGAAAGGCAGTTTTACAATCTCTTTAAGGATTCACTTATCTCCCTCTAAGGATTCGTGACTTATGAGGATCAATTTTGCTTAGCCTTTTTTTTTTTTTCCTTTAGTGTGTTTCACTTACCAAGCATTTTCTAGAAGAAAATCCTTATAGTGCCTTGGATTAGGCTGATTGCTTCTTCCAACATTTCATATCTTGAGGGTTAGAGTGCCTTGCACAAGGTTGATTACTTCCTTCTTTACTTTCAACATTTTATACCTTGAGTAAGGGGACCTCTTGACCATTGTTTTGGCTTAGGTGGTAGCTATGTGAAGTGTCATTAGTCAAAGTATATCATCAAGATTATATACATCATATATTTTTTTATGCCCTTATGCTTTATATTATAAGTGTTTTTCTAAATATCAATTGGTTCTTTTTTGGAAACATTCTTTTACTCAAGATATTTTCAAAAAAAGACAACAAAGCTTGAAGCCATTATAAAAATATACTCATAAAAAAAAAACTCAACATATTACATGCTAGAATTCAATTTAGGCGAAAAAAAAACATTTCTCCTAATAATTTAAAATACATCCAATTAATTTTTAAAAT
>APFE031330947.1:81369-112524 GCA_000404065.3 Pinus taeda | reverse complement strand
ACCTAGGCCCATTTGTCATGAATAAGAAAGATGGTTGGCAAGAAGCTGATCAAATACTGGGGCAACAACTCAAACTCAAAAGAAGCTTCTAGTGGGTCCCTTATGACCCTAAACATTTTATCAGTGCTAGGAGAGTCAAGTATAGGTTGCTAGCCTATAAACATTGCCCATACCCACAAATAAAACACTTTGCCAACCAAGATGAATGGGTACCTGAATCAACAGTAGAAGAATTGACTCAGGAAGAGAAAATGGAGCAGACTGTAAAAGATTTAGAAAAAACTCTTGACTTGGATTCTTGTCAACAGGTCCTGTTCAAACAACCAGTCCAAGTAGGAGAAGGCACTTCCACTGCTCCAACTGCACAGACACCCAGCAAGCTCTGCAACAACCACTACAGCAAAAGGAAAAGAAATAATGGATGAGCAGCAAGAGACAGAGACAGGGCATCCAAACACCTCAAAAGATCAAACTCAAGGGCAAGCCCCTTTACAGCAAACTGGACCACCCCAAATCCCAGTTTTGCAAACTCCTCTCAATGAAGACAGAGGAAAAAAGAGAGATAGAGAGGAGGTCACACCTCCAACTGGGTCAACACAGCAACCAGAAGCCAAGAGGCCAAGGATTGACCCTGAAACAGAGGAGGGAGATATCAGTGAGGAAAGGGAAGAAAGCCACAGCAGAGAAAGGAAATCCAGCCAGCAGACTGCCACTAGCCCATTTTAGCTAGAACAGGCCATGCAGCAAGGCATATAGGTATCCTCCTCAAGGCAGCAAGGCAAGAAACCAGCTGGAATCAAAGGAGGTTTCATGGAGATCAAGGCACATAATGAATTGTTGAGAGTGCAACTCTATGATCAATTCTTGAAGGCAACTCCATCCAAAAAACAAAGATTGATGGCTGCCTATGATATCAATGAGGAAAAAATGATTTTTACTCATTTGAAGCCTAAAGTTCCACATCCCAAAACCTCTGTAGATTACTTTAGAACAAACTTGGAGGTCTTTTCTAAAGACATACACCCCATGGATCAGATAGAGCTTCACAAACAGACTGGGGAAATGCTATATGCCACACTTGCAGATAGGGCCGTGCTGGCCCATCAGTTAAAAGAAGCACTAAAGAACACAAATACACAGCTTGATTTGGAAAGGTTGTCTTCCTCTGCTAAGGACAACAGAATAAAGACTTTGGAAGACATAATCATTGATCTGGGACATGACCCAAAGGATCCAAAGGGTTTTAGGGCCCTTATGAAGAAAAAAGAGGATGACATTGCTGCACTAAGAAAATAGGCAAAATTGCCTCCAACCATTCACCCTCAAATAGCAGAAATTGCATAAGAAAAGCAAGTGGATGATGCCATGGACCTGCTTCTAATGATGAATCAAATAATATTGCAAATGGAAGCAGAATTAGAGAAGGCATTGCAGGACAAGCAAGGGGAATCAACCTCCCAGCCCCCTCAAACATCTACAACTCTTGGACCTGTCCCTCCTACACAAGCAGCAACAGCCCCTCCTGCCATTCCAGCACCAACAACAGCTACATCAGCAACAGGAGAAACAGCAGAAGCAACAGCAGCAAGAATCCAGCATGAGTATGGAGGACTTGATGAAAGTTGTCAAAGAGCTTGAAACTCAAGTGACAGAAATAAATGAAGCCAAGGATAGACTGGCCAAGCTAGAGACCAGCTATGATAAGTCCAAGATGACAGTGGTAGAGAAACAAAGACAGATAAAGGCCTTGGAGGCCAAAGTAAAAACTTTGGAAAAGGAATTGCTCCTAGGCAAGACCTTAGCAGAAATAAAGAAGATAATTTGGGCCAAAATTGGCCAATCAATCCAGGACCAATGGAGGTCAATCCAAGCAATATATGAGCAGGTTGAACTAATAAGCATGGCTCATGTGGAAATACAAAGAGCTAGAACAACACTGGGAATCATGTCTGAGCAGGCCAATAAAATGATACATTTCCTCAATAACCGCACTAGGGAGGAATTGGAAGCTCTAGAGATAAACAACAGAACAGACACCATCCTGACAACTAAGAAAGTGATAACCTTGAGGAACTTCACTCAAACTATGGAAAGAAAATGTCAGGAAATGAAAGCAGAAATTGATGAATTCAGGGCAAAAATGGCAGTGTTACAGGATAAATGACTGCCAAGCCTAGTGACTGGCACAGGAAAGTTTCTTTCATATAATCAGTATATGAAAAGGATCAACAATTATGTTGAAAATCAAATAACAGCATCCAGCAACTCCACAGAAGAAGCAGGGCCTCCCTTTGGGCAGTCTCTGTATGACAAGTTAGAAAATCTATTTTTTATTGAGCATGAGATAAAACATCTGTTTGAAGTGCCTCCAAACTTCTACAGATATACAGAAGCAGATGAAACATTGGTGAAAATAAGGAGGCATCAGCTACCTCCAGTTGATTGGTGGCAGGCAATGCTGGAAATTCTGCCCAGATAATGCCACTATGTTATTCCTTTTTGAGAAAAATCAAGTCTCAGTCACGGTACAGGTCAACAGACAGATCAGCACGCAGGTATCACAGGAAGCATCCGTACAAGTGACTCACCAAAGCACCCACGCAGCAGGCTCAATTAACGCAGAATTAAAGACACAGCTACAGCCAACTTTCCTGAGCCATAAAGTCAAAAGTTGTCTAAGAGAAAGATAGCTGCCATCTCAACATTAAATTCTGTAGTTATTTCCTTCATTTACTTTTTTTAAGAGAGTTGGTGGTGCAATTTATTGCACAATAACTCACTATTGAGATATTTTGTATCCTATTTTGTATATATATCCCCTCAGAGAACGCATTGAGGGTCGGTTGTAGTGAAATCTTTTCTGAAGAGCTCTATTGTATATTTGAGACATTTTGACAATACAAATTGCTGGTGGAGTTTCCTGGTTCCTATGCTGTCTGAAGATGGAAATGAATAGCTCTGTTATGTTACAGAATTCCTGTGTCATTTGCTGGAGCAATAAGTTTTTCTGAACTTTGTATGTGTTTCCTGTGTATTCCATAATTCTTATGTTTTCATGATCATAGTAAATAGAGAAAAAGAATAGCCTAGGACTTGTTTTGAACACCCTATGCTCAATCTCTATTTCTAAATATGTTTTCTTCTGGATTAGCCATTGATATGAATTCTTAATTGCTCATGTCTAAACTAACTCTATCATTGTGAATATTGTTTAAGAATTCTTAACTGCTCTTAAGCAATACTTTCATTTTTCCTTTGTTAGCATAGTGAAAGATTCTTAGTTGCCTTTCACTCACTAATTCCATAACTCCATCAAAAAATTTGGTAAATTGCTTCACATATGCCTATCTGGCTCTGCAGCAACACTCTGCCTTCATAAACATTCTTCAGCAGCACACTACCTCAACTCCATTGCCCAATGGACCAAACTGTTCCATGATCTATATCTCAACTATGTCTGGATTCACCAACCCACCAAACTCAAACAAAACAGCACACCATAACTAGTCTAAAATCATCCACCAACAAAGCTAAATTATAAAGAGAGAGCCCTCTCTGGTTACATGTAGGCTAGGACCTATAGCTAAAATATTGGTCAGTGGTTACCTCGGCCGTATTCCCTTTAGGAAGCAGGGAACAACCTGAGTGATAACACCATCGACACTTGAACTTCCTCTTGACAAGACATTACATTACAATGCACATGTGCCCATGTGAAACAAAATGGCTTGAGCAAGCCATGCAAGACATCACTGACACTTGGTCTGTTGTGATGAGACCAACTCTTTGACATGCTTGTGACGGTGAAAGTGGTGAGCTGATGCCAAGCTTGGTCATCCATGATGGTGTGCATGCGCTCCATGGTGACATCTTGTTGAAGCAAAGTCTTGTGTCCCTTGCATCAGGGTGCATTGGTGTGGCTCCTCCATCCAACTCGTCTGCTAGCATGTGCATGGTATTCTTGGGTGTGGCCGAACCGACAACACACTGATGCATAGTGTCTGTGCTGATCTTCCAATGTGTGCTGGTGGTCATGCGCATCGGCTATCAACTACATGTTTAGCTCCAATAAGAGTTGTTTCCTGTCTTTGCCTCGGTGAGTGTGCTAGATGGGTTGGATAGCATGTGTGCGCACAATGACATGCATGCTGCTAATTCCCTTGCATGTGATCAACAACACCACTCACCATGTTTGCTCTGTCCCAGCTCCTGGGATGGATCTATAACTTGTACAGGCGCAGTTTCATCCGTGAATGCATGTTGTGTCCCCTGTTGTACCTGTTCTTGCTACAACTCATTCTCTCATCTATACAACTCCAGTTCTTCCTTAAGATGTTGCTTCAACACATGCAACTCCTTCCTTGTTCCGTTCTTTGTCTTCGCGCGATCCTCACGTCGCGCCATCACCTCATAGTGAGTCTCCAAAGTTTCTTTCATCACCATTGAATCTGCTTGAGCTTGCAACTTTGTTTTGCCTCTGTGTTGTCAACAACCTTCTACTTGCATTCATTGTGTGCATGTGTGCTATCTTCTGATGATGTTGATGGTGCTGCTTGCTGTGATGTTGCTGCCATCTAATCTTGATGTCCTTGTCTATGAACAACTTGATGTCTTCATAGGTAGGCAAGTTCATATACACTTGATCGATTGCATCCCCAAGTGTGTTTTGAATGGTGTCTTCGAATCTGCTCTCCTAGAAGCCATTGTACTTGTGTTGCTAAGAGGTAGATGAACACATGTGATACCTAGAGACATAAAAACACTGATGACAAGCAATCTGTCAGTTGAAAACCAAAACAAACTGAAGGACTGACATGCAACATACCTGTGTGACTAATCATGAAGGTTGCACAATTTTCACCTGGAGGCTGGGAGTCTGACTGCTAAAAATGTGCAACGCAGAGTCCAGTTTGTCTAGAGGCTGACTAACTACTGGAAATGTGCAATGCACAGTCCAACCTGGCCTGCTGAGGGTTGAAACTGCGTAATGCACAATTTTAGTTAGTAGTGACATGCAATCCAGCAAACTGCATTGCGCAATTTCTGGGGCCAATAGGACACTGCCTCCAAGAATTGCACAATGAAAACCTGGAGGTTAGTGCCTGGCTAGGCTTGTGTAATTTCTAGAGGGAAGGCAGAGCCTTCGATTCTGGAAATGCGCAGTGCTAGCCGGGCAAGGGATGGTTCGGGCCAAGGCAGCCCAGTCCGGCCAATGGGTGAGTGAAAACATGATAAGTGTTAAAGCATGATGATATGAGTGCAAAAACGAGTGAATGATCATTCATGCAAACAACAAGTGCAAGATTCGAAAAATGGGAAAGCATGCATGTGTGTGAAGCGAGTCACCGCAACAACGATCGTCTGTGAAAAACAGTGTCATGCATGCGACATCAGTGAGATGTAAATGAAAACTAAAACGGTGCTAGTACAAGCTAGCATGTATCAAAACGAAAACAAGTGCTCATTGAAATCAAGTTGACAACATTCATACAAAGCGAAACACAAAAATTTCCAGAAACGCAGCGAGAGACATGAAAAGCGAGCTTACCCCAAAACAACTAAGTTGAATGTGCTGATGTCTCCTAGATGCAATGTGGGATGTCAAGGCTACAATATCAATGTGAAGAATGAGCTCTACACCATCCGGTTGATGAATTTTGATAAAATCGAGGTTGCGACGCGCATGCCACAAATCTAGGGAAAGAGACTTGGTGGGAGGTTTCTGAAATGATCTTTGCATGTAACCTCCAACAACTAAAAATAGATCCCTGAAACAAGGGATTGCTTTTCATTCTACCTTGGGAGGAGCAACCCATGCATGCAAATTAGTTTTTCTCGGTTCCGGAGGGAATCGGTAAACTCAACTGCACATGCAACAATTTGCTCAGCGGGGAGGAAAAAATGCACATTTTTGGGAGGGAGTTGGGCTGGCTACCTAGAGGGATTGCACAATTTCTGGGTAGAGCAACTGACTACTGCCCAAAATTGCGTAATTTCCGGGTTGAGCAGCCCTGTTGGGAGGGATTGTGCAATTTTCTCAGTGAACAGTGACAGGAAGATTTGCGCAATTTTCTCAGTGAACAGTGATAGGAAGATTTGCGCAATTCTAGAGCCCAGCAGATTGCTAGACAGAATTAAGCAATTTATGGAGGGAAGGGTGGTTCCCCTCCAGAATTGCACAATTTCTTGAGGGAGCTGCTCAACCTACAGTTGGACCAAGTCCAAAAGAACAACCTGTGAGGGGAATGCATCAATCTCTAATGGACAGGCTGTCATTCTGCAAGAAAATCACTGAAGCTTGTGTAATTGACAAAGTAAGACAAGCTGTTATGAAAGGTTGGTAGGGAGGCTCCAAAATGAAGCTAAGGAAAAATTTTGGAGGGTGGTTGTAGTCGCTACAACACTTGGCGATACATTGGTAGAACTCCAACTCTCTGAATGAACCTTGTTCGTGAAAAACAAGTCTAACACCTCTGGAAGTATTATTTAGTTCTAATTTCCTCTTGGTTCCCACACTAGCTTGATTATAAGATGTAGCATCTTCCAAGATCTTAGTTGATTGACACATATTCCAAGCCAAGGCAACATAGTTGTTTCGATTGGGGTTGAGGGTTATATTGGTGCACAAGCCGTATAGTCGTCAGAGTCTTAGTTTCGTCTTTGGTGTTGCTCCGCTGTCAGCAGGCCTGGATAGTACCCCATCGGAGTCACATAGGAACACAAGCATGGCTCCACTTCCAGCAAGCCTGGTCAGTACCTTGGCGGAGTTACTTGCATCACCTCTCTGTGTAGGAAGCCTTTCTCTTCTTTTGCCTTATTCATTTTCATTCTTTTTAAACCTATTTTTTTGTCATTTTTCATCTTCATAACTATGCATAGCACTTATTCATTTCAGAGGCAGAAGAGGGATCCCGACTTATTGAGAGCAGAAGAGGTTGTTCCTGCAGAGAAGTAGTTTATTATACCTCTGACATGCCTGTTAAGGTTTCCCCCTCTCCTTACTTTACTTGACTGAGCTGACAAGGATTAACCCAAAAACAATTGACTAGAGTAGGTGATACTAGATAGGACGCAAGCATTGTGTTTTTACTAAGGTTCACTTCGAACAATACATATTTCCCATTGATGTATCATGGACTGAAGACAACAAGTTCTTACATAAGAGAGAGGGCAATAGATAACCAAAAGTTGATAGTTGTACAAGTCCTCTCGTAATTTACCTAGCTTGTTTTAAGAGTCGCACACGGTCCATGCGAAACTAACCTACGGACAATAAAAAGCAAACAAACCAAAAAGAAAATGAAGAAGTAGAAGAAAATGTAGAAGCAAAGTGAGTAAGAAAACAAGAAAGAAGGCAAACAAACATGCAAAGAAAGAAAGCAAATAAACATTTAAGCAAGAAAATTGAAATCAAACACTACTCCTACTCTTAAGCTAATGGTGCATGGGCCTAATCACGTGAAGTGATACTTCCAATGCAACCACCTATGCATTGGTTGACCTGTTTTGGTGAAGGCATGCTCCACGAGCAAGACGATTGTGCGGACTAGCAGCTGTGAAAGATACGACAATGAAGATAGACACACTCCGAGCTTACAAGCGTCCACATAACAAAAATGAGTGAAAGTGCATGACATGCAATCCGTGGACAAACCATGATGATGTGTGACACTACGAGCAGATGTTAAGCATACACACTCTTGACTATAATATGCAAGCATACATAAGGAAGGTAGACCACCTACGTTGCGCGGAGTAAGATTCCTCCAATGCATGAGCAATGGGATCTATAGTTCGAGTGGAGGAAGTGAAATATAAGTGTTAGATTGATCTTCAATGCATATAGATGAGTGATGAGGAGCCTTGCATGTTTGAACAATTTCTTGATTAGAAGTGAAACCAACCTCAGGATAGCGAGGGCCTGACATAACCATCAGCTCGGGCTGAAGTGCCTCGACAATCTGGGGGCTTTCTTCTTCATTGACAGATGGATCATTGTAGACTAGTGGCTTAGACAGATTAAAAAATAGTGAATTAACATCTTGATCACATGATGAGGTGAAGAGATCACTAAAATTAAGATCACAAAATGTTGGATGTTGGTTGACATCCTCATGATTCAATGAATCTTAAAAAATAAATGGGTATATGAGAAGTAAGAATTTTCACCCTTTGCGTTTCCAGAAAAGATAGATGAAAAATCAAGTGGATGTTCAAAGAAAGATCAGTCCTCTCCATTGTTAGATGATGGATTGACATCTGGTGTGTCCTGAGAATGATCAACAATGAGTGCTTCTATGGATGGAGATACACATGAAAAACCAGGGATGGCAGGATCATCAAGGATGTTAGGAAAAAATGGAGGAGGTACGGACAGACAAGGATGGTCAGCTACTGTCGATGGATGTTCAAGCTCCCAGTAATACTCTTCATGAATGTCAACACATGTTGGTTGTGCAACACCTACTCTGTCGATATATCAATCCTTGTTCAAAATAGGTGTAGAGTCTGGAACAGAAGAACACAAGGTAGTGTTATCTGGGGGATTATCCTAGTTCAAAGACGAAGGTTGAGGTACAAAATACATGTGACGAGGTATGGGACTCTCAACCAAGTCTGCGCAAAATTCAGAAGGAGTGATTTCCGGAGGATGTGATGGTTGAACAGATGTGTGTGCATGCTCTCCCACATCACTCTGTGATGGCGGAGCTATTTGATGAGGGGAAGGCAGACAATCACTTATGGTAGTAACCATGTCCATCTGTGATTGCACAACTCCATCACCGAAGTATGTTGAGCAGGTTTTAAGCTTGAACTTCTTCTTGGGATTGACAAATTGGACAAGGAAATATTTGAATCTGTCCATGAGATACTGAAATTTCATCTGACTTTTCGCAGCTTCAAACATGAATAGACGGAAGCGCTCCGAAGACTCCATCGGTGATTGATGCAGAGCCTTCCGTTGTTTTAACAATTTTTTATCAAGCACTTCGAGATCAAAATGGTGCAAAATAGATTTGATTAGATCGCTGAACTACTTGAATGAGTGCATAGAGATATGAGGTAGCGTGCCACACCATTATGATGGGTGGTCGCGAAGTGTGTGTGTGAGCAACGAACATACCTCTATTTCATTAAAATCTTCCATGCCCTGCACGAGTGCATGGAAGTCATCTAAGTGCTTAGGCCAGGCCACTTTTTCTTCACAGTCATATGTGAGTTGTGACAAGTGATTCCTGAAATCCCTCTCGACGTGGAAGACATGTCCATTGGACAAACATTTAAGAGGGTGAACTAGAACAAACTCCATGATATATTTGTGAAGATTCAAAACAGATGATGAGGAATCAACTTATCATCTGGCCCTCCTTCTAGCGCAAAAATGTTGGTGGTGCTGGACCCGCCAACATGTCAGGGGATCTCCTTGGTAAGAAGTCCCAATTAGACCTTAGATCATTTCGTGTAGAAGTCCTACCAGTGGGTTGTACAGTAATGCCTTGACCACGATTTCGCACAGAGGCAAGAAAGATGTCTCTGTTGGTAGCAAGGGTGTGACAGCTACAACAAGCCAAGGAAGGTGCATGAGAGGTTCAAACACATGGGGGTTGAGATGAGTGCGCCCCTTGGAAACCTGTGATAGCACAGAGTTAATAAGGGAACACACGAGAAAAGATGCATCACAACATGGAAGGAAAGTTAGCTAGCAATCCAAAGTGATGGTTAAACCAACAACATGTTTCAGAAAAATTCATACATACTTATACAGAATAGTCCATACATGCATGCGTAAGCAAACAAATACATATATCATTTAGAGTAAACCAGATAACATAGAATAAAATACAAAATGTGCTTGAAACGTGCTGGCTTTGTTATATTAAGAAGTGTAAGTTCCAGTTGACATACAATACATTCATGTCCAACCATTAGTTCCAACATCGAAATGTTACAACCACAACCGCCTGCTCCTGCAAAGAGATATACTAGCTCTGCGCAGTGGAGAAGCCAAGGCTCGTTACAATACTGTCCAAGCTCCCTCTAAGATAGTCCTATCAGAATCTTGGCTGACCAAAAGCCTTTACAATGAGTTATGAGGTTCTATTTATAGCAAAGGGTGGGGTGACCCTTGACATTCCCCTTTTTGACATTTCATCTACCCTCACGACTCTTCATCTACTCTATGACTGTTACATCCAACTATTGACACTTGAACATCCACTAGACAAGACATTACATTACAATGCACATGTGCCCTTGTGAGACAAAATGGCTTGAGAAAGCCATGCAAGACATCACTGACACTCGATACGTTGTGATGAGACCAACCCTTTGACATGCTTGTGATGGTGAAGGTGGTGAGTTAATGCCAAGCTTGGTGGTGTGCGATGGTGTACATGTGCTCCATGGTGACATCTTGTTGAAGTGAACTCTTGCCTCCGTTGCATTCAGGTGCATTGGTGTGACTCCTCCATCCAACTCATCTGCTAGCATGCACATGGTATTCTTGGGTGCGGCCGAACCAGAAACACATTGATGCATAGTGTCTGTGTTGATCTTCTAGTGTGTGCTGGTGCTCATGTGCATCTGCTATCAACTGCATGTTCAGCTCTAGTCAGAGTTTCTTCCTGTCTTCGCCTCGATGAGTGTGCTAGATGGGTTGGATCGCATGCGTGCGCACAGTGACATGCATGATGCTGAATTCCCTTGCATGTGATCAACAACACCACTCATGATGTCTGCTCCGTGCCAGCTGATAGGATGGATCTATAACTTGTATGGGCACAATTTTATCTGTGAATGCATGTTGTATCCCCTGTTGTACATGTTCCTGCTGCAACTCATTCTAATGTCTATGTAGCTCATGTTCTTCCTTGAGTTGCTGCTTCAACACATGCAACTCCTTCTCTGTTCCATTCTCTGTCTTCGTGCGATCCTCACGTCATGCCATCACCTCATAGTGAGTCTCCAAAGTTGCTTTCATCACGAGTGGATCTGCTTGAACTTGCAACTTTGTTCCACCTTTGTGTTGTCAACAACCTTCCTCTTGCATTTGTTGCGTGCAGGTGTGCTGCGTTCTACTGTTGTTGATGGTGCTTCTCGTTGTGATGTTGCTGCCATCTTACCTTGATGTCCTTGCCTACGAACAACTTGATGTCTTCATAGGTAGGCAGGTTCATCGACACTTGATCGACTGCATCCCCAAGTGTATTTTGAATGGTGTCTTTGATTCTACTCTCCTAGAAGGCATTGCACCTATGTTGCTGAGAGGTAGACGAACACCTGGAGACATAGAAACACTCATGACAAGCAATCTGTCAGCTGAAAACCAAAACAAACTGAAGGAATGACATGCAACATACCTGTGTGACTAATCATGAAGGTTGCGCAATTTTCACTTGGAGGCTGGGAGACTAACTGCTAAAACTGCGCAAGGCATAGTCCGGGTGGTCAAGCTGACTGACTACTGGAACTACACAATGCACAGTCCAGCCTGGATTGCTGAGGACTGAAACCGCATAATGTGAAATTTTAGTTAGCAGTGACATGCAATCCAACAAACTGCATTGTGCAGTTTCCGGGGCCAATAGGACACTGCCTCCAAGAATTGCGCAATGCAAACTTGGAGGTTAGTGCCTGGATAGACTTGCGCAATTTCTGGAGGGAAGGTAGAGCCTTTGATTCTGGAAATGCACAGTGCTAGTCGGGCAAGGCATGGTTTGGGCCAAGGCAGCCCAGTCTGGTCGATGGGTAGCTGAAAACATGAGAAGTGTGAAAGCATGATGAGATGAGTGCAAACAAGAGTGAATAATCATTCATGCAAACATCAAATGCAAGATTCAAAAAATGGGAAAGCATGCATGTGTGTGAAGCGAGTAATCGCAACAACGATCGTCCGTGCAAAACAGTGTCATGCATGTGACAACAGTGAGATGTAAATGAAAACTAAAACGGTGCTAGTATAAGGTAGCATGTATCAAAATGAAAGAAATTGTTCATTGAAATCACGCTGACAACATTCATATGAAGCAAAACACAAAAAGCACCATAAATGCAGCGAGAGACATGAAAAGTAGGCTTACCCCAAAACAGATGAGCTGAATGTTCCGATGACTCCTAGATGCAATGTGGGATGTTAGAGATGCAATATCGATGTGAAGAATGAGCTCTGTAGCGTCCGATTGATGAGTTTTGATAAAATTTAGGTTGCAACGAGCATGACACAAATCTAGGGAAAGCGACACTTTGTGGAAGGTTTCTGAAATGATCTTTGCATGTAACCTCCAGCTGCTAAAAATAGATCCTTGAAACAAGGGATGCCTTTTCATGCTGCCTTGGGAGGAACAACCCATGCATGCAAACCATTTTTTCTCGGTCCCGGAGGGAACCGATCAACTCAACTGCACATGCAACAGTCAGCTCAACTGGGAGGAAAAAATGTGCATTTATGGGAGGGAGTTGGGCTGGCTTCCCTAGAGTGATTGCACAATTTCTGGGCAGAGCAGCTAACTGCTGCCTAGAATTGCACAATTTCTGGGCTGATCAGCCATGCTGGGAGGAATTGCACAATTTTATTAGTAAACAGTGACAGGTAGATTTGCGCAATTCTGGAGCACAACAGGCTGTTAGACAAAATTGCGCAATTTCTGGAGGGAAGGTTGGTTCCCCTCCAAAATTGCGCAATTTCTTAAGGGATCTGCTCAGCTTGCAGCTAGACCAAGTCTAGAAGAACAACTTATGAGGGGAATGCTACAATATCTAATGGATAGGCTATCATTTTGCAAGAAAATCACTGAAGCTTTTGTACTTGACGAAGAAGGACAAGTTGTTGTGAAAGGTTGGTAGGGAGGCTCCAAAACGAAGCTAAGGAAAATTTTTGGATGGTGGTTGTAGCTGCTACAACAGATCCCTTCTAGTTTCAATTGATTGTTATTATGGTACATAGACTTTGAAAGCTTTTGAATTGTCACTATAGCCAATAGAGATTGCCTTCTTCCCGAAAGGCTCCAACTTTGTTCTTTTCTCCTTGGGAACATGAACATAAAAGGGACAACGCAAAATTATCAAATGTTAAATATTAGGATTCTCACTTGTGAAGACTTCTTCAAGAGTCATATATTCCAAGATTCAGTGTATTTTGAACATAAACAATTGTCTTTGAAGCTTCTCCCCATAGAAACATCGACAACTCTTGATCATGAAGCATGGCTTTGGAAACTTCCATAATAGTTTTGTCCAACAACACCATTTTGTTGGAGATTGTAGGGAACTATCAACTCCCTCTTAATTCCAGCATCCTTGCAGAAAGTAGTCAAATCCTTGGATACATAATGTCCTCCATTGTCAAATCTCAAAGTCTTGATCCTTCTTATTGTAACATTTTCAACCCATGCCTTGAATTCCCAAAAAATTTCAAACACTTTGTCCTTGGATTCCAAGAAATAAATCCATGTTTTACGAGTGTAATCATCAATGAAAGTTACATAGTACAAATTTCCATCCAAGGATTTGTTAGACATAGGTCCACAAACATCATAATGTATAAGGTCCAAGATTCCTTTAGGCTTACTATCACTGCTTGTAAATCTTCCTTTGACATTTTCCCCAAGAGCACATCAATTGCAAACTCCATCATGATCAATATTAATTTCAGGTGCACCTTTAACAAAATCCTTCATTCTAGTCAAATCTTTATAATGAACATGAGCATACCTTCAATGCCATAGTTCACAAATATTATATGTGTTGTGTATTAAGGCTTGAATTGATCATCCAAGGAGATGATATATGCTTCCTATTCTCAGGACTTCCAGTCATGTGCCTAAATGCACCACTATCCACCAACCAAATTTCATCATGAACTAAAATAGAACTTGTAAAAGAAGAATAAAAGGACTATTCATCATTATCATAATCCTTCTTCTTAGGCCTCCTCTTGTATGATGGTTCATTAATAACAACAACACAATCAAGTTTCTTCCCTTTACTTTTTTGATCATCATTCCTTTAACTTAGGACATCTATTTTTATAGTGACCATATGCTTGAAAACAAAAACATTGAACAATAGACACATCCCTTCTTTCTTGAGAGGGAAGAGGAGGTATTTTTTGTGGAGCAGGTCCTCTTCCTAGAGAAAGTCTTGGAGAAGATCTTGAAGTAGGTATTCTACCTGTATTTCTTTGAAATATTCCAAAATTTCTTCTTCCCTTTCTCTTCTTTGAGTGAGCTGCAAAATATTGAGAATCTCCACCTAAATTGGGAATCTTGCCTTTGGACATGAGCCTAGATTCTTCTTGAGTGCAAGCAGCCCATAACTTGTCAAAAGTAGGAGCAATTTCTCTTCCACTAATGCATGATGCAAAAGAATCCCAAGATTGAGGAAGACCATTGATTGTTACAACTATTAGTCATTTATCAGTTACCTCTTCTTCAATAGCTTTTAGTTGATCTCTTAATTGAGAGATATTTATGAAGTATGATGCCACTATATCATTCTTTGTCATATTCATATCACAAAGTTGATTCCTTAGAGTTACAGATTAACTAATATTGTTGATGGTGTATAAACTAGTAAGAGCATCATACATTTCCTTGGAAGACATAAGATCAACAATATAAGGAATTATATGATCTCTAAGAGACTCCACAATGATGCTCATAGCCAAGATGTCAACTTATTGGAACTTGTATTTTCCTACTTGATTAACTGATTCAATAACCTTTCCTTTCACAATGCCCAAAACCTTATGCCTTGCAAGAAAAAGATCAATTCTAGTCTTCCATGCTTTAAAGTTTGTAGCTCCTTCATGCTTGTTTTCTATCTTCATGAAGGAATTCATGATGAATATGATCAATCAAGACAAAATATATAAGATCTCAATAATCTTTAATTATTTCCCAATGTTTTACAAGGTGATCTTATTTCTCTTCAATGCCATTTTCCTTCACCAAATCTATGATACCATGTTGATTTTCTAGTTGCAAACAAGCCTAGAATTTTTTTCAAATTTTTAACTACTTCCAATGATACAATTTGACTTCGTTAGGTCATTCCAATCATTAAGAAGTTATACTTGAAAATTTCAACCATAAAATTCAATAGAGAAATAGAGATCACAAAATAGAATAAATCAAGAGACATGAAAATTTCTTGGAACAAAACTCCACAAGGGGGAAAACTAATAATATTTTCTTACGAGAGAGAGTTCAATTCATCAATAGTATGTCAGAATATTCCATTCAAAATGTCAACCTTGACTTCAATAATTTCCAAGTAAAAACTAGTCAAATGCGAGAGAAAAAGTCAATACATTGTTCAAATTCAAAGTATGCACAAGAGGGTTGAATTTTGTCTCGAGGATTTCGGTCAAAGGGCCAAAGTTCAGTCTGCAATTTATCAGTCAAAGTCTCAATCAAATTTCAGAAGTTGACCTATAGTCAACTCTCGGTCAATGGCCCAAAACAGAGATAAATCCTCGATCAAATATTGTTGGCCTTCAAACTTCAGCCAAAACTCATTCAATCAAGAGATAAATGAACCACATCAATTATGGTCAACATAAGTCAAATATGTTTGTCAACAAAGAGATAATCCCTCTTCTTCTTCTCTTCACATGTGTGAACATATCTTCTTGATTGGTCGAATGAATGAGTGATGTGCTATGCCAAATGAGGTCAATCAAATTCTAATATATATGTGAATCAAGAGGCGGGTTTTGACCATAAGGTCAAACCCTTCAAATGGTGGGGCCGACTTATGCAAATGAGGCTGACTTGGACAACTAGAATATAAATGATTTCTCCTTCAATTTTTATTATGAAAATACCGACCGAAGCTACCAATTTTTAACAATTTGATCCTTATTTAGATCAAAGGATCAGGTATGATTTGTTTCCATACATCAAAGGATCCTTGAAGAAACCAGCAAAGGAAATATAGTCGAATTTGTTTGAGCCTACATTAAAATATCATTCAAAAGGATAAATAGAGAGAGGTTTAGAATATTGCCATTAAAGGACCTTTTCTTCTTACCTCGATTAATAGAATGTAGATCTCTATGGAAGATGATACCTGTCAATAAAAAAGGTAGCATTAATTGATATGTATATCTTAAATTTAGAAAACCCTATAAGACCTAAAGGATATAAGCCATCCTTAGATATAATGACTTTTGCTCAGCTCTAAATATGGTTCAACAACAATGATCCTAAAAGGAAAAATAAGAAGGATGAACCAAATTCACTTTTGCCGAGAACGTTTGAAGACAAGTTGGATTAAATTTTGTAAATATCTTTGTAAGATATATTTCCTTGATATACAAGAATTAAGAATATGTCACCTCTGTGGAAATATCATGTCAAGTATGCAAAATATTTCTTGCATGACCTATATGAAAAAGTTATTCAAAAGTATGGTTATTTGACCAAAGGTCATATCTCTGAAACATAGGAAGTTAAGTAGGTCATGTGCAAGAAATATTGTTCAACCTTTGAGAAGCTTGGTTATCAAATGTAAAGAAAACCCTTGAAGTCTCTTATTAAGGCAAAATGCATCTTGGATACATTTTCTTCAAGTGTCATGAAAATAATTTGATGACTTGAATTTAAATCATGCTCAAGTGCTGATGGTTTTGAAGAGGCTGACTTACTTTGGAGGAATCAAGGAAACATGAAGATTCTATGGTTTTGGACATCCTGGAAAGTTAATTTTGTATTGGTGTTAAAATCTACATTTGTTGCTACTGTTACCAGGAGTCTAAAATAAATTATTGATGTTACAACGAATGCTAAAGAGTGTGTGCAACTTTTAGATCCCTATAATACTAGTGTATCCCCCTTATTGTTATTGTTAGCGTAGCCCCCTTATTGTTATTGTTGTGCCCATGTATCCACCATATTGTTATTGTTATGCCCCATAGAAGCTCACTATTGTTATTGTTATGTAGGCTCTGATTATATTATGACCCCTTAGATTCCTATATATACAAAGGAGGTCTTGTCATTTGTATCATCCAAGAATTGTTCATTTATATAATGTAAAATAGGTTTCCTCCTCAAAGAGGATAATTTTTAAGTCGTTGATCTATATATTTGTGAGCTGGTTTCAGAACATTTGGTATCAAAGCTTTGGATTATAGGGTTTTGTTGCTTCAAACATGCCATTTTGGCATTTTCGCTATAACTTTTTTTCTATGAAGCTTCAAAAGCTGAAATTCCAACCACAAGGATTTGAAATCTTGGTGAACTTCATGTACGAATTTTAGATCTTGTCTCTCTATATGATCTAAGGAAGTTAGGGTTTTTGCAGGTTCCAGGATTCCATCTCAAACATGTGAGCTAGGAAAAATTTCATAGCTTTCTCTCTGAGCATCAGATTTGGATTTCGCAAGAAGTGACAGAAATAGGATGCACTGTAGCTTTTTGGGTATCATTTTTTGGGCCTAAGGTCAAAACAGTGACACGTGACATTCCATACAAGTTTGATCTAATGAACGAGTATATAATCAAGTCATCATGGGAGGTTGGGCATAAATATTTCTTGAAGAATCCAATCTTGGTATGATTTGTTGTGTTGGAATGAAGATAAATAGAACTACCATCACAATAAAGTTCAAAACTTGGCAATCAAAAATTACAGAGGTACAACTGTTTCAAGATCGAGCTCCTAAAAGCAAGAAAAGGTGTGTATTTTTTTAAAAAATTGCGTAACTTTTGTTTGAAAAAATAGTTTGAAGTGATTCCAAGGGCATATGGAAGCATAGTTATTAGTATTGGGTTCTAAAATGACTTAAATTTTTTTTTTTAACACCCATTAAGCCCTCAGAAAACTCTATATAAAAATTGTCTCATGATATATAAAAATTACAGGACCAAATGCAACAAATTTCACTCTCACAAAGAGAAACAAAAGATGAAGTAAAAGGGGACATATATGGCTTAAAAGGGGACATGGATGGTATAAAAGGGAACATTGAGGTTTTTAAAGTAGACATGGATGCTATGAATGTCAAGTTGGAAGGGTTGATAAAGTTGTTGCAAGATGGAGCAATATTTTGATCTACAAGATGTGAAACACTCTTAAAAGGTACGCATTGAATATTTATATTTAGAACCCAATCAGTTTGTATGATATAGATGGCTTTTCTCCTGTAAACCACTTGTTACCTAGTCAATTTTTACGTAGTAAATGATAGTGCATTATGAAGATACAAAGAGCAACACCTTCTTTAGCCAATTGATAAATCTCAAACAAAAGGTTTCAATGGCAGAGCACATTGAAGATTTCCAAAAATTGAATATTAGGGTAACCTATACTCCAGAGGAGCATAAGATTGATGTCTTCATAGGGAATTTAAAAGATAACATCCAACATGAGGTTCACCTTTGGGAACTTGATTCATTGGAGAAGGCATTCAAGGTGGCAAGAAAAGTTGAAAGAAAAATTATGGCAACAAAGAAGTCTGCCACTCACAACTATAAATATGGAAGTGTTGTTTCTCATAGGCTTCCATAACCTACAAGGTTGATACCAAAACAATTGGAGGAAAAAGGAGCAAAAGGGATTTATTACATTGTGATAGAAAATACAGTAAAGGTCATAAGTGTGTTGAGAAAAAAATATTCTACATATATTGTGAAGAGGGGGAATACAAGGAACAAGAAACATCAAAAGAGGAGGATATACACCAGGAACCAACCCAGATAAAGGAGAAATGAATATGACCATATCTTGTAATGAATCGGTAGGAATTAGCAATCCTCAAACTCTAAATATAGAAGGATATATCAAGAAGCAAAAGGTAATAGTGTTGATTGATTCCTGTAGTATCCATAATTTTATTCATTGTATGATCGTCAAGGAATTGAATTACTTCCTATATCCAGCACCAGAGTGTCAAATGATGGTTGCAAATGGAGGAACTATAAATTCCTTGGGAAAGTGCCATAATATCAAGCTAACAATGGAGGAATATGTATTGAATAGCCCAATGCTTTCCATTCCAATGGGTGGTGCTAATGTTGTACTAGGACAATAACTTTCAATTTTCAAGAACTTTTTTTTTTGGAAGGAAAGGAATTTGAATTAAGGGGTATCACAGGGAAACCAAGAAAGGTAACCAAATCTAATGGCATGAAAAATCTTCTGAAGAAATAAAAATGGGGTTTAATTGCACAATTATGCTCATTAGAGGTTCAAACATTGAAATAATCTATTTCTCCAAATCTCTAAAAAGTCTTAGACAATCATTCCAAGGTGTTTGAGACTCCCAAAGGCCTCCCATCTAGTCTTGATCATGATCATGCTATTCATTTGATCCCAGGAAGTGGCCCTCTAAACATCAGGCCTTACAGATATCCTTATGCCCAAAAGAGTGAAATTGAACGTATGATTGCAGAATGTTAGAGGTAGGTATAACTCAACCTAGTCAAAGTTCTTTCTCTACTCTAGTAGTATTGGTGCACAAGAGGAATGGATCATGGCCTATGTGTCCATATTATAGGGAGATAAATAAGCTCACTATTAAAGATAAATTTCCGATTCCTATCATTGTTGAATTGTTGGATGAATTACATGGAGCAATTTACTTCACCAAGATGGATCTTTGTTTGGGATGTCATCAAATTAGAATGAAGAATGAAGACATTCTGAAAACAACATTCAAAACTCATGAGGGTCATTATGAATTTTTGGTCATGTCTTTTGGCCTTACTAATGCACCTTCAACATTTCAAGGTTTGATGAATTCAATTTTCAAACCATTCCTTAGAAAATTTGAGTTAGTATTTTTTGATGATATACTGATCTACATCAAGTCTTGGATGGATGATGTTTAACATGTTGACAAGGTGCTAAAACTATTGGAGGAGAAACAATTATATGAAAAAACCTCCAAATGTTTCTTTGAAGTAGATGAGGTGGAATATTTGGGTCATATTATATCCCATGAGTGTGTTAAGGTAGACCCTAACAAAATTAAATCCATTAAGGAATGGAAAATCCCCACAACCATAAAGCATCTTCAAGGATTTATCAGGTTGATCCGGTATTATCACAAGTTTTTTAAGAATTATGGGAGAATAGAGACACCTCTAACATCATTACTAAAGAAATATTCATTTTCTTGGACTCAAGAAGCAATTAAGGCTTCTGAACATCTTAAAGAGGCAATGTGCCAAGAGTCGGTCTTAGATACGCTAAACTTCACAAAAACCTTTATTGTGGAATGTGATGCCCCAGGAAATGGAATTGGTGTTGTTTTAATGCAAGAAGGAAGACCCATTTCTTTTGAAAGTCATCCAATCAAAGGAAAGTATCTACACAAACCTATTTATAAGAATGAAATGTTGCCAATACTAAATGCACTCTTAATAAAGGATGAGGATGTGGCAGCATTGCTTTGTGCCATTTCTATTATCCAACCTGAGTGGATAATCGAAACAAGGGTTGAATGGAAGAATGATGAAGAGGTGTGGACACTCGTTCAAAAGTTGCAGCGAGATCCCAATACATTTGGTACATTTAGCTGGAAAAATGATTCATTATGGTACAAATATCACTTATATATTTGTAAGAATTGCTAACTCAAACAAAATATTCTTTTGGAATTGCACACCTCTCCCTTAGGAGGACACTCAAAAATTTTAAAAACCTACCATAGGGTCAAGAAGGATTTTTTTGGGATGACCTTAAATCTGAGATTTAGAAGTTTGTGGCAGAATGTTTGGTTTTCCAACAAAATAAAGTTGAGACAATTAAGACCCCGAGGCTATTACAACCTTTAGCCATTCCAAGTTAGCATTGGGAGGAGGTCTCAATGGATTTTATCATAGGTTTCCCCAAGTTTGATGGAAAGAGTGTCATCATGGTGGTAGTCGATAGACTTACCAAGTATGCACACTTTTGTGCATTATCTCATACTTTTAAAAATAGTACAATTGCTACTACATTTATGGAAACAATTCAAAAGCTTCATGGAAACCCAAAGATTATAGTAACTGACAGAGATCCCATTTTCATGGAAATTTTTGGACGAAATTATTTTCTTCTATTGGTAATAAATTAACTCATAGATCATCTTATCATCCTAAATATGATGGGAAAACTAATATTCTGAACAAATTTTTGGTAGGATGTATTCATTGCTTTGTATCTGATAAACAAACACAATGGTTCAAGTGGTTACCTCTAGCTAAATGGTGGTCTAACATTTCCTTCCATACTGCATCAAAAATGACCCCATTTATAGCACTTTATGGATATCATCCACCATCCATCACATCATATTTAAGAGAAAATTCTAAGGTTCAAGTAGTGGAAGATCACATCAGGAATCAACAACAAGTTCTACAACTCTTAAAGGATAAACTCACTCTGGCGCATAATCGAATGAAAGGACAGGCATATCAACATCATAGTGAAAGAATTTTGGAAGTAGGTGTCTGGGTATTCTTATGACTACAACCATATAAACAAATGCCTCTCAAGTAAGATAAGAAGGATAATAAATTATCACCCAAGTACTATGGTCCTTACAAGGTGTTGCAAAATATTGGTACTATGCCACACAAATTGGAAAAATCAAACAATGTTTCCAGAACTTGTGAAAGAAGGAAAAATCATATTTGATCTTGAAGCAATCACAGAAACAAGAAACCAACAACTAAATAAGCGATCAATTTTAGAGTATCTCATTAAGTGGAAGAACTTACCCGCTGAATATTCCACATGGGAGGATGAGAATTTTATACAAAAGTATCTAGAACTACTCAAGCGTTGAGGACAATAATTTTTTTGAAGGAGAGAGGCATGTTAGGTCCCTATAATACTAGTGTAGCTCCCTTGTTGTTATTGTTAGTGTAGCCACCTTATTGTTATTGTTGTGCCCATGTAGACCCCATATTGTTATTTTGGTGCCCTATAGAAGCCTACTATTGTTATTTTTATGTACGCTCTGATTGTATTGTGACCCCTTAGACTCCTATATATGCTAAGGAGGTCTTGTCTTTTGTATCATCCAATAATTTTTCATTTATGTAATGTAAAGGAGGTTTCCCCCTCGAATATAATTATATCATTAGGAGGGAAGTTTTATCAAATTCATATTTAGATATTAACATCACCATGTAATCGAAATGTCCCCGCAGAGATTGCAGAAATGAATTGTAAGTTGTTGTTACTTCAGGAATACACAGATTCATATTAGGTAGAGGGTGTAGAAAACATAAAGAACTTATTAAAATATTGCTTCAATTTGGGCTTCGTGATGATTTATTAGATGAGTAGAAAGTGGACATTTTTTGTACTCAATACTACAGAAGTCGAGTATATTGTATCTTGGTTGGAAAGTTGTGAAGATGTATGGCTTTAGAAGCAACTTGCACTATTTTCTTAATCAGGTGCAGGTGAATACCATGATGACAGGTCGAAGTATAGCGAGATATAGTACTGAGACATGGTATAGAAGGAAGTAGTATGGATTGAGTACTATTCTTCAGTCAAGCATATTGTTGACAAAGCCCCTTTTAAAGGATGACTTATGAATACTTAGAGGATAAGCTTGGAGTGATTGAGCACGTCTCTCTCAACAAGAGGAACTGATGAAATTACAACATCCAGGACAATCATTGTTCCTAGGTAAGGTTGACCTTGACTAGGGAGAATGGTGTAGATTACTAATATGATAGCATCAAGGGACAAACATTCTCCTTGTGTCAAGTATGACCAAAATTATGGAGAATGGTACAACAAAGGACAATCATTCTTCTCGTGTCAAGTACGTTGACCAAAATTAGGAAAAATGGTCCTAGAGGTCCATGATTGCTTCGTTGAGTGGGTTCCTTTTAAAATCAGGCTTAGAACTATCCAAAATGGTTGAGTGATCTCATTTAACATCATGCCTAGAATTACTTAGGTAGAGTGTGGCCTTTGGAGATTCACCATGTGTCAAAGATATTGAATGGAATGATGGTGAACCGAGACTAGTCTGTATGCCATGTGTTCAATGGAATGAAATTACGGTGACTAGTTGATGCTAATTACATATCATGTGTCAAGAGTACCGACCAAAATTATGGTGAGGATACACCATAGGTCATAGGTACCAACCATAATTATGGTAACTTGTTGATGTTGTCAATTTACCATGTCTCAAAGTTGTTGACCAAGATTATGGTAATTGGATGATGTTGTTGATGATGTTGGATTATTATAACCTTTTCTTAGAGAAATTTGTCAATATGAGAACATATAGATAGTCATTATCAATACCTCCCTAGCGAAGATGGAGTGTTGAATTTTGTAGCTATGGTCGGTATTCATACTTTATATTTTTAGTCTTTGATGCATATGTAATGATAAATATAAGGCATGTTCTTCATGTCCTATTTCAAAAGAAAACTTTTGATATTTGAATTTTTGGCTCCAAACAATCCAAGTTGACCCTCCTCTTAGTCAAGTCAGACCTAGTAAAAGAGGCACCTATTTGGCTAGCCAGAAATGTATATATAAGGCACTCAACATCCTCTTATTGGCACAGTTCAGATCACACAAGTAAATATATCTATTGGGCATCGAAGAAAAGATAAAGGATGCAAGAAGGATGAAGAAGTATGAATATCTCTCTCTCTCTCTCTCTCACACACACACATCTGACCTTGCACATGTGGATCTATCTTTTGTTGTCACCTCGCACGTGTGATAAAAGGACCGTATTTTATAAAGAATACCAGGGTAGTAGGACCAAGATTCTTGGGTGCAGAAGTATGCCGATTTTATACTCTAGTAGACTAGATCAGGCTAGGGTTCTTGGGCAGCTGTTTGAATTGATTAGGAGGTAGTTGGAATAGGTTTGACTAAGTTAACTTTGCTGGTAAGTTTGACCTTGTGATCAACCAAAAGATGTAGGTGTGTCTCTTGTTGAACTAAATAGTTTATATAAGGAAAAGGTTTTTTGGATTTTCCACCATGTGGGTTTTCCCAAGGTAAATGCTTTTTTTCTTGTTTAGTTGTATCTTTATGATCCTACTGGAATTTTGTTTCTACATTGATATATTATGTGTAATTTCTTTATGATGAATTTGAATTCAAGAAAAAATTACAGTAAGAAATCATAAGAAGTAATTATTAGTTAGAAGATCCTATGAAAAATCAACACTCCTTAATCAACCCACTAGAAAATGCTACTTTATATCCATTTGATATAAACTATAAAACACTATTACTAAAGAAATAATAATTTTGATAGAGGTATACTTGAAACCATGAACAAATTCTAATCATAATAATTTTTCTAACTTGGAAACATGAGTAAAAGTCTTCTCTCCCACTTTTCGTGAGGTCTCTAGAAAAAAAAATGGGTTTTGTATTTCTCTATGCTACAATTTGTTGCATGCTTAACCTTGTACAACTACCTTGAGTCAATAAATGACTTCTCCTTTGGTCTAGGAATTATCTCCCACACATCATGCTTCATCTTCCTATTGCACTCCATTGAATTTTATGATACTTCCTTCCCTACTACCTTCTCATGAATATAATTTTCTATATCAATAATGGAACGTTAGTGAAACATAACTAGGGACTTTGTAGGTGGATGACTTACTCAAAAGGAAGTATGAAGAGCACTAACTTGCTTTTCTACCCTTGAAAATTTTTGGCGATCCATATAGGCTTTCTAGCGAGTAAAATGTAAAGGAGACTCCGTAAGTTCTAGAAGTTTAATATATATATAAATATATATATATATATTAATATATATTATATATATTATATCATATATATAATATTATATAATATATATATATATATATATATATATATTATAATATATATATATATATATATATTATATATTATACGTTGTATTTCTACATATATGTTTTCGGACAATAATCTCTTCTAGTTTAACCACTTTCCTTCATCCCCCTCGAAGGATTCTTAGGCTGAGGAAGGTGTTAATTATTGTTAACCTAATCCCCAAGGTCCAATATGAATATGGGGTTAGTAAAAACATCATTTCTGCAAGTTTGATATCACCATTTAGTTCGGATCACCCAGAGCTTCTTGGCGATACCAATTTTAACTTGATCCAAGCCCTAGAATCAAAAGTTACACTCTTAAAGTTTTGGCCTATCAAAAAAGGCCATGTCATTAAACTAGCATGGACCTAACTGGTGAGACCCTCCATGATGACATGCTAGGATTGTGTCGAGGCCATGTGGGTACCACGTGGCCAGTTTAATGACATGGCCTCCATTGATAAGCCAAAACTTTAAAAGAGCATAACTTTTGATCTGAGCCCCATATCAAAAGTTACACTCTTTTGAAGTTATGGCCTATCAATAGAGGTCATTTCATTAAACTGTTTATGTGGTGCCCACATGGCTCCACACAACTCTAACATTTCATCATGGAGGGTCCTGCCATTCAGGTCCATGTCATGTTGCTTGGGGTTATCACTGTCATGATGTTCAAAATTAAAAAAGGAGAAGGAGGTGGTGGGAAGAAAGGGGTGGTAAGGTCCACAATGGAATCATGACCCAAGTTAGATGGTCTCCTACTAGTGTGCTCACATGAGTTATGTTGAGCGATGATCACACTGGCAGGCAGTAAGTGGTGGGTGGTGTTTCGACACACCAAATTTTTCCTGTCCCCACCCTCAGCCTTTTCATTCGTGGTTAAATGTGGTTAGGCTAAGTGTATTGGCCTTCAATTATCCCTTGGGATTATCAACTATGGCCAATGTTTAATGTTTGGCCCATGCGACATAATTCCATTGGGTCATGGTTTTATCACTGCTCTCTCAATGTGAGCCTTTCCGACATCCAAATGAGTTTATCTTTGTCATCTATCGATACATGAAGTATATACTTATAACACAAAAGATAATATCAAAGGTAATTTTTGTGAATTGGAAGGAAATTGCCTTGCCCATGCTTGGAAATTTGAAGTCTTAAGGTAATTCATGACTCAAAGTCTTGAAGTTTTTATCCATTTATCTTGGTAATAATGCTTGACATAGTGGCAGCCTGAAATGCCCACTCCTAGAAGCTATGGCCTAATCGTAAATCCCAAAATATCGATTCAAATAGAGGAACTAACTAATCCATGTAAACATATTTCTATCACAGATCTTAGAGGAGAATCTAAATGGACATGAACACATAAATCCCCACGTTCAACATCATGATAAAGAATAACATATTTCAGGTAAGTATTAAGAATTCATGAGTATACAAGATATCATTTCAATCATGAGTGTAACTGCGAGCCTTAAAAATATAACATTCAATATGTTCATTTACACTCAACAAGATTGGATTCTGCATAATACAACAAAAGTCAACACTTTTCATGAGCCAAATAAATAAGCTATTTACACTTATTCATGTGATTTAAGATGGCTAGAAGCAGAAGGAGGGACTTCAAATATCCATTGAACCATAGGCCAAGTACATTGTATTATTTCTTGTAGTTGACCAACCCCGAGCCAAATTCACAATCTCGAGGGGTGCGTAATCACAAAAGTTCACACGCAATTCTTAGTCACATACCTAGGAGAAGTAGTCCACTATCCAAGTGGTTTGACAAATGCTCTCCAATAGTAAGCAACACAATGACTCACTCACTCTTTGAGTTAAAACACAGGGGTTGACCCAAGATCATATGGGTTATATCTCAGTTCCAAGAGTTTGAATCAACTGCTTTTGGTTTTTTATCAACTACCTTTTCATGGAAATCACTACAAGGGACTGTAATCCACTTTCCAAGTGGTTTCATAGCCTCATGGAAAGAACCACAACGACTCATATTATCTTGTATTGGTGGTTTATCAGTCAGGAAACACACACTAGGTGGTTTCATAGCCTCAAGGCAAGAACCATAGTGATCTGGTTCCTCCATTGAGCTCCCCACTGATCCTCTAGGCTGAAACACATCATATAATGGCCTCCACATAAGAGATGTTGGGAATATCACCTCCAGATGATGAACATTGGCTCTCAAACAATCTAGTCCAACTCAGTCATTTGAATTAGTGAAAACACTTCCTTGATTTTTGTCTACAAGGCTACTCTTTTTCACTTATGTTCTTGTTCATATCCTTCCACGTGTTTGTCACTACTTTCCTTCCACTTCACTACTTTGATCCCTTAAATTATGTTTTCCTTACACTTCTAGCTGTTTTTTCCCCTCGAGACTATCATCTTCTCCCACCATGTTTCATGAAGAAAGGGATAGTATGGTCATTGTGCTTCACCCAAGTTGTCCACTCCAAAACTTCATCGCTTCTTAGTTTAGGTCAATCCATGGTTAGGTGAAATTAATGGTAATTAAATGAGGTTGATATGGGATTTCTCATGGCATACCACAGGAAACCAAGAAAACACTCAACAGGCTCTCAACACGCCTTCCCCTTAAAGATTTTGATTCGTATGTCCCTCCCTTCAACAAATCATCAACTTAATTTAACATAAATTCACAAATGTCCATGATTCACATAATTGTATTTACATACAAGGGGTGCTATGAAAAAAGATTGTTACAAACTCCACCCCCTTAAAGGAACACAATCCTCATTGTTCTATAAACATAACAAAAAACCAAAAATGGTTTTTACTATGGATTCTCCGGTAACTATGTCTAACTCTTACACAAAATCTTAGTCACATACCCAGGAGAAGTAGTCCACTATCCAAGTGGTTTGACAAATGCTCTCCAATAGTAAGCACCACAATGACTCACTCACTCTTTCAATTAAAACACAGGGGTTGACCCAAGATCAAATGGGTTATATCTCAGTTCCAAGAGTTTGAATCAACTGCTTTTGGTCATTTTGACAAAAAAGAGTTTTTACTGTGGATTCTCCGGTAACTATGTCTAACATTACATTCATTTCATAGTAAACAAAAATGTGTAAGATACCCTCATTTTATCTTTCATTTACCAGGTTTCTTCATCTATTCCAAAGTACTTCCATTGCACCTTGACCTACTCTATTATTTGATTCTAGAGCACAATATGCATTCGTTCCAAGATGCATAATGATTTTGGTTGGAACTCTCCCTTTTTCCACCTATAGCACAAACCAATCAACAACATGATTAGTATCATGTGAAGAATTCCTAAGCAAAGACATATGCAAAACACCATGTGCCTTCACTATAGGTGGTAAGGCCAATCTATAAGCCGCCCCACTTTGCAGATGCCCCTCCCACATTTACCCAATTTTACAAGATCCCCAAGCTAAATGTGAGGTGAGTGCTACTATGATGACCTGACCTCCAATTTCCAGTTATGGATGTGGGGCTGACTAACCGAAAACTTTACTAGCATCCCTCAGAGATCAAAAATCACTCAGAAGGATGCAATCCACCCTAGGTGGTTAATTCTTGATCTGAAATCCTTTTTCACTGACCTAACACCCCAACAACATGCACAACAAGGCAAGAGTGCAGTTATAGGCCTCCAATCACATGAATAGGCATGCTTCCATGCAGTTATGCTCTAATTTCCCCATTTCAATGCCAACGATCCTGAGATATGAGCCACTTTTCCAGGATAGCCTTTAGACCATTGCCTAAAACTTCTTGTAACTTTCCATAATCATATTTAACATGATAATAATGGTAAACATTCAAAGTTAAAATCAAAACTAGACCTAGACTTCCTATAGCACACTAGACATTTTGTCAAACATATGGTAACCATGTGAGTTACAAGTCATGAATGTATATATGATCTTAAATCTCTAAACATCATCTAAAAATCACCGAGAAGGTCTAATGATCTCTCAAGTAGCTGTAAAAACACTTGTTAGCCTATGCATTCATCAACCATTCAAACACTTTTCAAATCATGAACAAGATCCATAGCCTGAGCACTTCATATAACCAAATGTATAACCAACATATAACCAGAATATTAACCATGAAAAAACAACCATCAAATAAAAGTAATAAAAAGTAGAAGTTCTCATGTATTACATTAGGAAAATATCTCTTATTAACTTACACAAAATCCAACCAAGTCTAGGACTTCCATGTACCACCCAACTATAGATTGAGCCGAACCAAATCTTTCTTTCAGCCAATCACCCTTGTGCCATATTCCGAGCATGAATGTGGGATCTCATGAAATAAACTAAGACACAATCAACTAGGGAATCTAGAGGTTAAACCAACTCCATTCTCAAGCTAACGTGATCTCACCTAAATCAGTCCCGAGATCAAAAAAATAAATAAAGCTTGGATGCCTCAGAATTTCTTAACCATACCTTGAGGAATTTTCCTATCTCCACCCATCCATTGATGGCTTCTTGGAGAAAACTATCTCCACCCCCAACCCTTGGGAATTATCCTGAGACCACTTCACCTAGTTCCAAAACCTTCTGTAAATCCAAAGCTCAACCAAGAATAAATCCCATCACACCATGGCTATCCAAGAAATGGAAATGCAAGGATGAAACCACTGTCAAACTAGGCCAAACCCCATTCTAATGAAAAAAATTAACCAAATAAATAAATGCATGAACCATGCATTCACACCTCAGCTAGGAAATCACACATGCAACCTGTTATCTACAAATTCTTCCTATTGAAGCTACTGATTCAACCTTCTTCTTGTTTTCCTTTGATTTTCCTTTGATTTCCTTTCCTTCCTTTACTTACTTGGTTACTTACTTTTTCTTCTTGGAGCTCTCTATCTCTCTCTCTAACACTATTCTCAAGATAAAACTGAAAAGATCTATGAATTGCTTTTCTGATGCCTTTTTATTATTCATGTCTCCTTTTTCTTCATTTTCCCTCTAATTTCCTTTGAATGCAAATTTGTGTCCCTTCACCTTCCTTTTCTCCTATTTTCATAATTAAATGCCAATTATTTCCTCTTTACCTTTTATAATGCCTTTGCCAATTTCTATAGCCATAAATGAACCAAAAATGATGGCCACTATAGTGCTTTTCCCAACATTCATCTTGGAATACGTGTCCTAGACCATGGTCTTATTTTTCCTTTATTATCCTTTATTATATGAACTTTAACTCGAGGTTGTTACAAACCCCTCCCCCTTAGGGGAATACCATCCTCGGTGTTCTATGATAGCTATGACTAGCAAACCACTAAAAACAAACATACTGCCTATGGATCTTTATAACATAGCTTGATGTAGTATTTACAATGACATCGTGTTGAAAAACAAAACCAACATACCGCTTATTGGAGCTTTATAACACCACTGATTGTGGTATTGACAACCATATACATCTATACATATACAAAAAATATCATTTGCTTGAACCAACAAATAATGGAAATAAATCCCACATCTGATCATCGATCTCCCATGTAGCCTCATCAGGCCTAAAGTGCTTCCACTGCACTTTAACTTGCTCAATTGCTCAATTTTGGAGCATGAGTTGTTCTATTGCAATATGCATCAAGGTTCTAGCTGGAACTCTCCCTTTGATTCCACTTGCAATACAGACTATATGTAGGTTTTAACCCTGTATAGAAATTACCTACATACGAATTCTAAAACATAGAGAATAAACAATGCGAGAGCATAACACATAAAAAACATATACAAAGTGATTTTCCCCTGGATCCAAAAACCGAGACTACCAGCTTGATTTTCCATTATATTCCTTTCAATGTTACAATACTTATATATACATGCCAAAGCATTCAATACCATGGACCAAAAACCATCGTGTCCAAAACCATGTGCAAAAACCATGCACAAAACCATAGGTAGGTATGCCCAACCTAATATAGGGTCCAAATTTTTTTTCCCCTGTGACCCCCCCGCTGAGCAAACGACACAATAAAGGGGGGGTTCTGGCCCCCCCTCTAACCCCCCGGTTAACTAGGGGCACTAGTCGTGGAAATAATATAACACAACCCAACATTCTCCCACTTGTTGTTTTCTTTCTACAGGGGGCCACAGGAGAGCTTAGTCATTTATCCAGCCCTACAACTCCCATTGTTTCTCTACACCAAGAGAACTTCTCAGAGCACACAAATTTTGTCAATACATTTGCAGTATTCTTCAAAGTGTCCACCTTTACTAGCAACACCTTTTTGTTTTCTATCATATCCCTCACAAAGTGATACTGAACATCAATGTGCTTTGTCTTTGAATGGTAAGCAGGGTTCTTT
>APFE031330947.1:0-58447 GCA_000404065.3 Pinus taeda | reverse complement strand
AAGCCAAAGGATGGGCGCGTACCCCTGTAAAGGTCAAAAGGCGCGAGTTTCATCTTTAAAAAGTTACTTGTGGTCACTTCTAGAGCCTTCTAGAAGAGTGTTTGACGTGTATTGAGCGCCTCCAGATGGTTCATGCATCCCTATGATAGAGGAACTTATCCCATCAAGAGAGGAGCTACCCCATCCAAAAGAGGGAGTATCCCATTGATGTTGGAACTGAATAACTTCCTCTATAACACTATAAATACAGGCATTGGGCCAGAGGAGGGGAGGTTGAAAGCTGAACATTCAAAGGGTAGATGCTGCTGGAATTAGGACTTCCATTGTTAACTTGTGAGGAGAGATTACCATCCTTTCTTGTTGCCATATTGGAAGTGGGTGAGCTTGTCAAAGTAGAGGAAATCTCTTGTTGGACCCTGGGAGGAGCTTGCACAACACCAAGGCTCAGGTTGTAATGGTTCCTTTTTTGTTTCCTTAATACAAATAAGTCCATTCTTCTCAATGATTTGTTGTTAATGAATTATTTCATGTACTCCTTGGTCTATATGATGAATATGCTTTGTTTTATGAAATATTCAGGTGTTATGTAATCGTTTGACTTGTTAGTGTATGCAGGTCTTAAAGTGAAGGAGGATCTCATCTGGATCAGCAAGGCTGGACTGCTACAATAAGCGTTGGACCTAAGGTAAGATCGGAAAACACTTGGTTTCTCATAGAATAATGTATGTTTAGAGAAGGATTGCTCTTAATTGTTTTGTTTGTCACTAGAGAGTCTTAGACTCCTAGGGAGGTTAGGTTTGTCCGCAAAAATAACTCTTTCCGCATGACAAACCCCGTACAAAAATTACCTGCATACGAATTCTAAAACATAAAGAATAAACAATGCGAGAGCATAACACATAAAACACATATACAAAGATATTTTCCCTTGGATCCCAAAACTGTGACTACCAGCTTGATTTTCATTATATTCATTTCAATTTTACAATACATATATATAAATTCTGAAGCATCCAATAACATGGACCGAAACCCATCGCGTCCAAAACCATGTGCGAAAACCACGCACAAAACCATAGGTAGGTATTCCCAACCTAATATAGGTTCCAAAAGAAAATTTCCCTGGGGCATTGCCTCGAAGCCCATAGAGGTGGGATACCCGCCCCCCTCAAACCCCCTGGACAGGGAAGGCTGCCTCCCCCACTGTGACCCCCCCGCTACACAATCGACGCAACGAAAGGGGGGCTCTGCCCCCCTTTAACCCCCCGGTTAACTGGCGATGCAAGTCGTGGAAAGAATATAACACAAACCAACATAATCAATCATATGATCAACTTCCTACACATATCTCCTAAGTAATGAGAAATGGAAAACATCATGGGCTCTCAATGTTGATAACAATGTAAGTCAGTAGGCCATTGGTCCAATCCTCTCAAGGATCTCAAAGGGCCCACAATATCGAGGTGCCAAATTGGCACATGATCCAATCCTCAAAGAGATTCTCTTGGGATGGATGTAAAAGTATACATGCTCCCTAACCGAAAACTCCTTGAATACCCTATGTTGAACTGCATAATTCTTATGCATGTCCTGTGCTTCCCTCAAATTCTTCTTAATAACTTGTCTCTCTTATTCCTCAGCCAGTATGTCAGGTCCAATTAACACCCTTTTCATTGGAACACTCCATCTGATGGTATTATTGCAACTCTGCCTATACAAATCCTCAAATTGACTCATATTCAAGGATTCATGATACCCATTATTATATGCAAACTCTACTAGTGGAAGATACTCCTCCCACTTCCTTTGCTAATGCATGGCGTACATCCTCAACATGTCCTCAAGAATATTGTTAACCTTCTTTGTCTATCCATATGTCTTTGGATGATAAGTTGTACTGAAATCCAACTCTATCCCTAAGCCTGCAAAAAAATCCTTCCAAAACCTGGAAGTGCACTTGGCATCTCTGTCTAATATGATCTTCTTGGGAACACCATGCAACCTCACTATCTCCCGGATGGAGATATGGGCTACCTCACTAGATGAATTAGTAGAATTAACTGTAATGAAGTGGGATACCTTACTTAACTTGTCAATCACAACCATGAGGGAATCATGCTACTTCGATGTCTTCGAAAAACCTGTAATGAAGTCCATAGAAATGACCTCCCATTTCAACTCTGGAATCAGAATTGACTGTAATAAACCAACTAGATGATTACACTCTGCTTTTATCTTTTGATGGTTTGTACATCTAGCAACAAACTTAGCCATCTCTTTCATCAATATCGAACAATGATAGAACTTCTTAACAATTGTAAAAGTCTTTTGATATCCCAAGTGATCTAAATATGACTTGACATTAAACTCCCTAAAGATAAGATTCTTGATCTCATTGTTATCCGACATATAAATCGTGCTCCTGAATCTAACTAAGCCATCTTCCATGAATTGGTACTCCTCATCCATATCACCTTCAACTTTTTCTGCAACCTATGCTTCAGATGCTGATGCCTATCATCAAGTTGTTCTTCCTGCAAGATCTGCTCCTGCAAATCTGTCCCATAAGAACTGACAACTGAAATGTGATTCATGTGCATTCTTCTACTGAGAGCATCTACAACTCTGTTCTCCTTTCCCTTGATGTATATGATCTTGAATTCAAACTCACTAAGAGTAGCTAACCATCTAGCTTGCCTGGAATTCAGATTAAGTTGGTCAAACAAGTACCTTAGTCCACTGTGATCACTCATCAGAATAAACCTCCTACCAAGAAGATAATGCCTCCACATCTTCAAGGCATGAATGATAGTTGTCAACTCAATATCACGAGTCACATAATTATGCCTGTGCTCTTTCAACTTCCTTAAATCATAACTATTTTATGTCCTTATCACATCAAGACTCCACCAAGTCGTCTCTTGCAAGCATCTGTACATACCACAAACTCTTTATCAGGATTTTCCATCTTCAAGACCAGAGCATTTGTAAGAAAATGCTTCGACTGGTCAAAACAAACTGCACACTGGCCTATTGTATTTTCTATTCAAGGATGTGATAAGATAAGAAATCCATGAGAATTAGTTCCTGGTGAACCTCCTATAATAACTGACTAGTCCCATAAGTGACCTGACCTCATCCACATTCCTAGGAGTTAGCAACTCATGATAACTCTATTTTTTTTTTGGTCCAATGCTATCCCTTCCTTGAAACAACATGTCCCAAGTAATGAAATTCAGTTTGAAATAAACTACTAAGATTGGCATACAACTGATGCTCTCTCAACAATCTCAACATTGTTGAAAGGCACTCTACATACTCTTCCTCATTCTTAGAATAGATCAATATATCATCAATGAGAATTATTAAAAACTTGTCCGAATCAGGATGCAACACACTGTTGATCAAACACATAAAAATAGTTGGATAATTAGTAATACCAAAAGGAACAACCACAAACTCATAATGCCCATACCTAGTACAGAATGCAAAAAAGTAAATATATTCTTCTTTGGCACACATATGATGATATCCCGATCTCAAATCAATATTTGAGAACACTATTTCTCCCTTCAACTAATCAAACAAGTCATCAATCCACGACAAAGGATACATGTTCTTGATGATCACCTTGTTCAACTACTTATAGTTAATGCACAACTTGAGAGTACCATCCTACTTCTTCACAAACAACATTGGTGCACCCCAAAGTGACACACTTGGCCTTATGTATCCTTTATCAAACATTTCCTTAAGTTCCAACTTCAATTCCATCAAATCTAGAGTGCTAATCCTGTAAGGTGCCTTTGATGCTGGTGTTGCTCCTAGTACCAACTCAATATAGAAATCCCCTTCATTATGAGGCAATAACTCTGAAATATCTGCTGGAAACACATCCTGAAACTGTTGCAAGATAGGATGCCTCTTCAAGACTTCATCATTCTCAACATCCTTCCCCTTGTCATTGGAAACATGCACTGCAAACAATACACACCCCTTCCTGTAATTTCTCTCAGTCTACATAGTTGTACCTATTCTCACTAATGTAGGCTTCTTCTTTCCCTGCAATATTCTATTTTCTCCATCATCATCCAAGCATTCAATAACATTCTCATAACAATCTACCTTAGTTTTATGAGTAAACAACCAATCCATACCCAAAAGCATATTGTATGATCCCAAAGGAAGCACATTTAGATGTGTTGATGTAGGCATACCATTAATATCAAATGCACAATATCTCACCCAATGATGAAATATTTTCTTAGTCCCTGTAGCCAAATGCACCAAGCAAGACTATGCATGCACTTCTTTATTCAAGCCACACTTGTCCACTAGGTCAGGATTGACGTAACTATAATTAGGTTTAGGATCAATCAAAATGGAACAACTTAATCATAGATCTTACCTTCCATCTCAATAATGGATGCCTGCTTATCCACCTGCCTATTATCAAGTGCTACATAAATCCGAGGAATGCTCTAACCAACATCCCCAACTATTTTTGCTTCCTGAGCACTATAGATCTGAGGTTTACCACCCTGATACAATGGAAAATCCTTATTTTGATGATCCTTGCCACAAATCCAACACTGCAACGGTTCTCTACCACTACCTTTATTCAACTGCTCTCTAGGATGAGATCCATGTCCCTTCTTAACTACACTAAACTTCTTATAAGGAGCCACATTTTCTTTCTCACCTACATCCTAAGGTCTTTCTCGCTTCTGAGGCAATTTTCCTTTAGCTTTCTCATTCCCTTTCCAATCATGCTTAGGTTCAGAATTACACTTCGACTTCTCATAATAGTGCTTTAACTTCCCAATGACTTCCTCTAATGATTGAGGCTCATCACACTCAATCTGATCTTTGAATGTTAACGGTAATCCACTAATGAATGTTTGGACCTTCATCTTCTCATCCTTGAGGTAAGGGACATACCTCAACGACTCTAGAAACTTATTCGTGTAGTATTCATTTGTCATAGAACCCATCCTCAGTTCATAGAACTCCTTAGCCTTTCCATCATAGTATCTCTCAAATAAGTACTTCTTCCTGAAGATTATTTTAAACTCATGCCAAATCAACGCTTCTACCTTGATGCCTCTATCACACTTCACGTCTTCCCACAAGATATTTTCTTTTCCTTTGATACTGAAAATAGTTATCCTGGCTTTCATATTCTCTATATAATCATGCAATTCAAAGAAATTCTTCATTCCAAGTAGTCATGCTTCTGCATCTTTCAGTTCTTCATTTCTCCATCAAATGTAGGAGGCTTGGCTTTCTTGAACTCATATGAAAAGTATCGCTTCTCACTCCTCCTCTAAGGATGATGGAGGTGATGACAATGATGTCTTTCCAAGCCAAAACTAGAATAGAAACCATAAGCACTACCTATCATGTTAGGCGCGTCCAACAATTTTCCACCTCTGACTGTGTCATCCCTATCCAACTTTTTCCCTGATTGAGACTTTCTACCATATTCCCCATTAGTCCTTTCCTCCTTTCCATAACTGATCCTTTGCTGAACCTGTCTCTGCAAATATGATAAGCTCTAAAGGGTAACTTCATTGACCTCAACTTGATTTTCCCTAGCTCTGGCAAGTCTTTCCTCTGACTGAATTATCATGTCATATCTGCCTTGCAACTTCTAATTTCTGCCTTCAGACTTCTTAATGTATCTACTATATTAGGAGAGTACTCATCTCCTTGTTGCTCAATCGATCTATAAGGAGAGTCACATGAATTGTAATACACCATTTTTCTCATCATCTTTGATCTTCTTCCTATAAACATACTGTGTTAGATAAACCAAATAGAAACATTGTCAAGTCATACCTCAGTGAAGTTCAAGGGAGGCTATCTCATCTGCACAAATCAATCCAGATTAGCATGATATACACATATATATATAATGGAACTAACATATCAACCTATTGAAATCATGCATAATAAATTAAACTGTAACACTGAATTTATACATGAAAACCATATCCACTACAATGCATGCATACGACTTATATGCACGCATATCAATCACATTCTGACCATCTAGTCCAAGTGTTTGAACCTGGAAACTTTGATACCAATCTATAACCTCCCCTCCCACATTTACTTGCTTTTACAGGCTCCCTAGGGTAAATGTGAGGTGAGTGCTGCTATGACATGACCATACTTCCAAGTTCTAGTTATGGAAGTGGGGCCGACTAATTGAAAACGTTACTGACATCCCTCAAAGACCACATACTACTCAAAAGGCTATAATCCACCCCAAGTGGTCAATCCCTGAGATTAAACCATTTTAAACTGACGTAACACCCCAACTGCATGCACACTAAAGAAAGAGTGCGGTTATAAGCCTCCAACCACACACATAGGCCTGTTTTCATGTTGTTTGACCTAATTTCCCCAGTTCAGTGCCAATTGTCCCGAGATTTGAGCCACTTTTCCAGGCTTGCCTCTAAACCATTTCCCAAAACTTCTTGTTACATTCCAGAATCATATTTAACATGACGACAATGATAAAATTTCAAATTTGAAACCAGAATTGACCTAGACTACCTAGAAAACACTAGACATTTTGTCAAACATATGGTAACCATGTCAGTTACATGTCATGCATGCATATCTAATCTTCAATATTTGAACTTCATCTAAAACTCACTGAGAAGGTATAATTCCCTTTCGAGTAGTTGCAAGAACACTTGTTAGCCCATGCATTCATCAACCATTCAAATACTTTTCAAATCATGGACAAGAGCCATAACAGAGAACTTCATGTAACCATGTATATAACTAGCATATAACCAAAATATTAAACATGAAAAAAAAACAATCAAATCAACATAATAACAAGTACAAGTTCTCATATATTACATTAGGAAAATAGCTCTTATTAACTTACGCAAAATCCAAGAAAGTCAAGCACTTCCACGTACCACCCGATCATAGATTGAGTTGAACCAAAAATTTATTTCAACCAATCACCTTTGTGCCATATTCCAAGCATGAATGTGGGATCTCATGGAATAAACCAATACACAATCAACTAGGGACTCCAAAGGTTAAACCACATCCACCCTCAAGCTACTGTGATCTCACCTAAATCGGTCCCTAGATCACAAAACCAAACCAAGCTTGGATGCCTCAAAATTTCTTCAGCATACCTTGGGTAATTTTCTTATCTCCATCGATTTGTCGAGGACTTCCAAGAAAAAACCATATCCACCCTAACCCTTGGTAATTTTCCTAAGACCACCTCACCCGGTTCCAAAACCTTATGGAAATCCAAATCTCAATTAAGAATAAATCCCATCATTGTGGCTATCCAGGAAATGGAAAGGAAAGGTTGAAACCACTGTCAAACCAGGAAAAACCCATGCCAATGACAAAAAATGAACCGAATAAAAAAATGTGTGAACCATGCATTCAAATCTCAACTATGAATTCATACATGCTGTTTGTTACCTACAAAATCTCCCTGCTGAAGTGGTTGATCCAACCTTCTCCTTGCTTTCCTTTAATTCCTTTGCTTGCTTGCTTTCTCTTATTGGAGCTCTCTCTCTATCTAACACTATTCTTAAGACAAAATTGACAAAAGTCGTGAACTGGTTCTGTGATGTATTATTGTTGTCTCATTTTTCTTCATTTTATGTCTAATTTCCTTTTCATGCAAATTTGTGTCCCTTCAAATTCCTTTTCTCCTATTTGCCTTTATTTTCATAATTAAATGCCGATATTGTCTCTTATCCTTTGCCAATGCCTTTGCCAATTTCCATAGCCATAAATAAACCAAAAGTGATGCCCACTATAGTGTTTTTCCTAACATTCAGCTTGGAATACATGTCCCATGACCTTGGTCTTATTTTTCCTTTATTATCCTTTATTATATGAATTTTAACCGGAGGTTATTACACACTCTTTCCAAAATATGAAAGGGACCACAAAATCTGGGTGTTAATTTATCACAAGGTCCCACTTTTAATGATATTTTCATTGGTTTGATGGAGAGATATGCATGCTTTCCCACTTGAAATTCCTTGTGCATTGTCTATTGATTTGCATAACTCTTTTTCATATCTCGGGTTGCTGTCAATTCCTACCTGATATGGAGCACTTCTTGCTCCATTTCCTTCAACATGTTTGGCCCAAGGACCACCTTGTTCACTAGGTCGTTCTAGCTAATGGGAGTTTGTTGACGTGCTAGATCTGCCAACATTCAGGGGATCTCCCCAGTATGAAGTCCCAACTAGACCTCACACCGTTTGGTGTAGGAGTCCCATCTGGTATAATGGCCCGGTTGCCATTATCTTAAAGATATGCCTTAGCTCTTTCTTGTCAGCACATGAGAGTGGTTTACTTATTCTTAGAACAACGAGGTTTGTGTGCCTAGTGAGTGCTTAGTGTCACTTGTGTCAAGGTTCTTTCACTACAAAGGGAGAGGGTGAAGGTGAGTCTCAAGTCGAAAGGGAATAGCCCCAATTTTGTTAGATACACACAACACAGTAGTACATGCACAACATTCAGCAGAGTAGTCGACACAGATGCAGCAGTCACAAACACAAAGTGAATAGATAGCATGTACAACACCTAGTGGAATAGTCCACATGAGTGCGAAAGTCATTATAAAAAGATTACGAGAATGAATCTGTCGAGTGTCCGAAGGAATAGTCCACATGAGCAAGACAATGTTAACAACTGATACAACACATTTCCAACAACATATGTACTAAAACAACCGAAATAGTTCAACTGTCTTAATACAGGTTAAAGCAACATGCATTACAAGCGTCCAAAGAATAATCTTACAAAAATATATAATAAATGTATGAAAACATGCTGGCTTGTCAACAAGATTCTGAATTAAGCAAAAGTTCCAAGACACATCCATACACCATTACATTACTAACCCCGATAGCTGGGCATTGGAGCCATTACTCGCTCCTTAAAGAAAATATTACAGACTCTCAAGGCTATGTGGGAGGAGCCAAGTTGAAAATTCCTTTACATGTACAAATGAGGGGTATATATAGCCAAGGATGCAACTGACCCTTGTGACTATTCAACTTCTCTAATGATTGTTTGACTTACATGACTCTTCAAATTTGCATGACTCTTCAACTTTGCATGTGGGCCTCTTGGAATTCCACATTACATTACATTGATAACAATAGTATGGCCCACAATAGTGATGTGGACGAGATGATTCATGACATGACTTGACACGACAGTGATGGTATCTTCATGTTGAGGGTGATGTCCATGTCGAACTGCAGTGCTGTTGAGTGATGAGTGTGCTCTTGGTGTAACATAGCTTTACCTACCCGTGGAAAGGTGTGCAGAGTATTTGATAATCTTGGTGTTCAATTGATGTTGCACATGAATGTATCCCCTTCATTGGTACTTAGCATGCTTCATGTGTTCATCCGTTCGCGAACAAGTCTCCCAGCATGTGCTCCTTGTTCGTCCAGTTTGTTGTCACGCCATGTCTCATCCATGTACCTATATATGAAATCACTCATGACGAGACAACATGAAATCCAAAAATATCCTAGTCTACCATGATGCATCATATTTCATTTTTGGGCGCAGGTGACGAGGAGAGAGGGAAAGGATCTGAAACTGCATAGAGCACATTTCAAGCCGGGATGCAGGCTTCGGGCAATGTCAAGGAAAATTGCACAGAGATCACCGGGAGGTTGAGATGAGTAGTACAAAACAACAATGATCATCTGTGGGATTTGGCTTGACTAGAGGTCAGAATTGTGTAAATTTTCCAAGGAAGCAGTGTAGACAGCAGGGAGGACACTGGCAATGAAAAGTGCACAGATTCTCCGGGGAGGCTGGTTGCGGGCTGCAGGAGCTTGCTAGCCAAAACTACATAGAACTGGGAGGTTGGACTACATGACATTTCTGCGTAGTTTCTGGGTTGAGCAGGGTGTCGGGCAGTTGGAGGAAAACCCAAGAAAACTGTACAAAGACCCGCTGATAGGGGAATTGGCTGATAGAACTGTGCAGTTTTCAGAAGGATCAGTGGACCCGCTAAAAGGGGGACTGGCTGATAGAAATGCACAAAGTTTGGGGACATTGCAGTGAAAGAAACTAGGTGCTTGTTCTTCATGTTTGTGAAATTTCTTCAGTCAATGGAGGAGGGCTTGCTGGCAACTTCTGCGCAATTTTTTGGAGGAGTGAAGCCCACATTCACTGTCTGGTCAAACTCTCTAGTTGACCAACGGAAAGCTGGATAGATTTGCTTACGTGAAGCACAAATTGAGATGGTTGTTGAGAAACTTTTGCGCTATTTTGGGTGAAAATTAGTTGAGTTGATTTGAGGATTGCGCAATGCAGACTACCTGGGAGGCAACCTTAATATTTGCGCAATTCTGGGTAGTAGCACATGATCACTGAGGGTTAAGATTGTGCAAGTGCAACTCAGCGGAGGTTTGATGGGTGGAGGGTGGTTTGGTCGACAATACTTCAAAAAAATGACTAAGTGTGTGAATGAGTGAACTTGTGCATGCATGACCTTGTGAACACACACTCAACATGACTTGACGACAAGACACCTCGAACCATCAAGACGACATACGCTCAATGTGACTGACCAATGTGTGCGAGCAACAAGCGCGACACTTGAGATAGATCGTTGAATGATCGCGACAACACTTGCATGAAATTTCATACAACTTCTTGTGTGAGCATGACATATGATTACATAGTGAATACAACTTGTACACATGAAGACGAACCTTGAACATAGCCAGAACATGACTACAAGCATGAAATTATGACCAACATGCTAAAATATTTCTGGTGAATGGTCAAGCGAGGACGGTGCAAAGAATCGACATGAGCTCATGGGATGAGCATGAGTGATTGTAAATATCCAGGAGAAAACCAAGGAAGGCTATGAAATTGGATGCAGGCCAAAATTCTGGAGGGTGTTGCAGCCGCTACAACACTTAGCAACACACTATTTGAATACCAGCTTCTCTGTTTCAGTCCATTGACAATACAGGGCCTTGGTCCATTAGGGAGTATTGAATCACTGTGCGGGCTACTTCAGCTTCCTCACTTGTCTCATGGATAAACATGGTTCACCATTTTCCAGCTCAGTCAAACACAACAATAAGTTTCATCTTGATCACAATGTTTTGAAATTAGGAATTGTAGTTTGGATCGCGAGTTTCAAATTTTCAGAGTATAAGTTTTCATTTGTGGTTTTGCTCCACTACCAGTTAGCCTAGACAGTACCCCAATGGATTCATGCAGGAAAACATGCATTGTTCCACTTCCAGCGAGCCTCGTCAATAGAAGCCTTTCTTTTCTTTTGTCTTTCTATTTTTGAAAGGATACTGTGGATAGGTACTTATTTATTTTTGGGGTGGAATAGGGATCCAAACTTATTGAGAGTAGAAGAGGTCGTTCCTTCATAGAAGCAGGTAAGACTTATGATATAGGTTTGCTCATTTAGATTTTCCCCTTCTCTGTTTCTACTAGTTGGATGAGATTGAACACACATAGCAAAAGACTGAGTATAGGCATGGGGTTTCCTAGTGTGGACACAGGTTCATGGTTGGACCAGAGCTTCCCTTGCAGATGACTCATATTTTCCATCAAGACTTCATCGACTGAAGGTTACAACCAAGCATAGAGAAGATGGACACATGAATGGCCAAGTGCTGCAGTGTCACAAGACTCTTTAGATCTCAGCCACATACTCATTCAAAAGCCAAAACTCAGTAAAGGGAAACACTTATTGGAAAAACAAAAAATAGCATGATACTAAGAAAAAAAAAGAAAGCAAAGAAAAAATAGAAAAGTAAAATGAAAAGACAACAAGTAAGCTAATCGAGCAAGCAAACAAACCAAACCAAGTTAGAAAGCAAACAAACATGCAAACTAGAATGCAAAGACAAGCAAGAAATAAAAAACTACTCCTACTCCTACACTAAACAATCGAGTTTACATGAAATGAAATTTCCAGTGAAGCCACCGTAGGCGTACCCGATTTTCAACCACAAAGATACAAGTGATTATAACAAATAAAAAATAGCGCGGAACAAAAAATACAAAAACTTGGTAGTCTTGCACACGAAAGATAAGGTCTTGCATGTGGGCAGAAAGATGTGTCACAACCACCCAACACACATGCTTACCTCTTTGGTGACTACCATTTTTCAACAAACCTTGGAAGCCTCTTGCGAGTGTGTGTTCTTCGCACCAAGTTTCTTAACGAGTGCGAGGAAGGACTAAATCTTGTTACCTGCAGCATGACTCGCCAAGTAAGATTGTCCCATCCATTCAACGATTGGATTATAAAAATCATGATGGTTGTTTTGAAAGACTCGTGATATTTGAAAAGATGGATTCCTGATTCGAGAGAGGGGATCACAATGGGATTCTGGTACAAATAGATAGATCTAAGCATTCTTGTCATTCATGTAAAGATAGTGAGGACTTTCCATAGCCATTAACATAGGCTAAAGTGCCTCACCTTCTTGACAGAAGTCTGAGGAGAAAGATGCTACATGATGAAGATCATAGTGTGCGAAGCGACTGTCATTAGATGTACTATTGGGAAAATGATACACTGCATGACAACCACCCAAGATAGAAGAAGGATCAGATCAGTTGGTCAAGATGCTAGTTCCCAATTTGACATGAACAAAGAAAATTTTTGAACAAGCTCGCGAATTTTCTGAATGTTGGAACCAAGTTCGCTGTGCGCTAGATATGACAGAACACCCACCCACAATTGGTGAAAAATTGCACAAGCATTATGGTCATCAAAAGAATGTAGAAAGGATGCCATCACTGTGAATGTGTGAATCCAGTTGAGGTGTGGTGAAATGAGAGGAACTCGATTCACGTGATAGCTTGTGCGTTCATCATCACATAGGGAGATTGTTGGTGTGATGAGCGAGCATATTTGATGTGCAAGATTCGTAAGAAGACCAAGGAGATGATTACGAGAGAGAACATATGATAAGTATAATTCTGAACAAAGATAGTATTTGAGATGATCAACTTCACAGTTCTATGGTTGCATGAGAGACAGACACTCCGAACCCGAATTGGATGTAAGAGAAGTGCATGAAGATGGACACGCTATAACAGGCTCATGGATTCGATCATTAGTGAAAATTTGAAAATTTGAAATTTCACACCCATAATAGTAAACATTTTTTACACGAGGGTCGACGTTGAGTGCAACCGTGCAGATAGATGGATTGTGCATGAGAAACCAAATTTGATTCAGTTCGAGGGACATACTAGAGTCACGAGGTCTTGAAATAAACATAAACAAATGTTGAAGTGCCTCAACTCCTTGGCACGTCGTGGAGATTTCCAAAATTGAAAAATGGCATTGTGAGATGTGAACCAGATCATGCATGGCTTCAGGATGGATGTTGTTTCTGATTTCAAAACTGCCCTTAGGATGGCAACCATCCCTGTCATAGGTTTCATCAAACTTTTTAGCTTCAACAAGCTACCTTGATGGGTTGTATTCATGCAACACACAAGATGATGACGAGTGGGAAGAGTCCTGTGCGTTGAGACTATTTTCATCATGGACAACCTCACTTTCTTGTGTTGATCAAGGAGATGACTCATCAGAAGAAGCAAGAGAACATGGAGTATCTCTGCCACATGTAGATGCACTGTGAATGGTGGGACACATGGGAAAGTGAGGTGCAAAGGAAGTTTTGATATGGACATCTCATTTGACCTGTGCGCATTCTAGATATGAGTTAGAGTGTACATGTGAGAACAACAAATCACATGATGTTCTTGGGCGTTCATCATAACATACAAAAGCATGGGAGTGATGAAAACCCAAGACTAGAGGTTGATTGAAAAAGTTAATTGTTCATGATGTTTCACCAAGATTAGCGGATTGAGAATCAATCAAGAATGGAAGCTCATTGTCTTGATGTGAACCACTTTGAAACATAGAAGAGGAATTGATTGTGTCTTCACCTTCCTTCTCCTTTGTCTGTGTAATGATACTGCCTTGCACATGACTGCAATTTGAGCCAACAACTTGAGAATCAAGAGAATGCACACAACTAGCTTGTGAAGAGGACTGATCAAGCGAGTCATGGCACAAGGACGCATGGCTTGTAGATGATGGAGAATGGTAGAGGTGCATATCAGACTCAAGACTTAGGTTATGAACGATGATGTCCTTTTACGGAATGGAGGATGAGACTTCGCCATAGGCTTTCTGAGCCATTATGGAATTTCCTCCATTAGTGATCAAGGTGGATATTGGTGGTCGCGCGCTAATTCCACTTGGACCCCCACCATTGCTTCTTTCAGTTTTTCAGTTTCCTTAATTGTAGCACGATTTACTATTTTTAGCAGTTTTTAGGGTCCTAAAATTCTGGAGCCGTTTTGAGGCCCTAAACGACGTTTTTTGGAAATCTACCATTAGTGATATGTTGTTGAAAATTGTCTTTGTTGTCGTAGTCCTCAGAGAGATCTTTCCAATGGGCTATCATGTGCATCAGACGAAGATAATATGATCAAGTTGCGACCTTGGGAAATTGGTTGTCCAACTCACCCCAACGGGGCCCACAAAGTCTTGGTGTTACATATCCTCGAGTTAGGAATTTGGTTGTTTAGAGTTTCCTCTTATTGTTCAATAATAAAAATGGCCTTGAGCCTCATTGCAAGGCAGTTCAAAGGCATGTAGCGACCACATCTCTTCTCAGAGATAAGCTACCATTGCCCTAGCTAGTTTATTTCCATTTCTGTTTGTAAGCATATTTTATTATTTTAAATTAATGAAATGAAGTATTATTTCCACTGCACCTCTGTGTTTATGGTTATCTCTGTAATTTGTTGCGTTCCTGTTTAAATCTGGATCAGTGGTATCAAAGTGGTTTGCTTTTTTTCTCTGTTTTTCTTTGCATGTCCCCAACGAGGTCGGGATATAAGGAGTTAGGGCTTAAATTGGTCAAACCTTTGCAAGACCAGCCTCGTAAATCCCGATGGCCTCCCATGGCAGATGAAAAGAAAGACAAGGGGGCAGCAATCCTAACAAAATCTTGCTTGAGGAAGCTCTCGAGTGAAAAAGGAAAGCAATGATGGAAAACTTTGCCTAGATCCTTCAGCAGCTACCCAAGGGTGACACATCATCTTCCAACAGCTACTCTGGAAACGCCACACTGTTTAAAGTACAAGTTAATTTTGAAATCCCCATATTCGAGGGTCGGATAGACACAGATGCCATCGATAAATGGTTAAATTTGCTAGAGGGTTATTTTTCTGTTCATGATTTTTCCAGTCGGGAAAAGATTTTTTTCGCTCTTCTCAAAGCAGCCCCCCACGTCAAGGACTGGTGGGAAACCTACTGTGAGCAGAAGGATGAAGGTACAGGCTCACCATTTTTAGTCACACCCACTTGGAATTAATTATGGGATGCCATCAAGGAGTAGTACTACCCTGTCAGAAGCTATGAGGATCAATACATAAAGTGGACCACGATGCGATAGGGAAGGGACCAAGACATGCCGGAGTTCACCAATATTTTCCATACCCTTCGCACAAAGTTGGATATCAAGGATACAGAGCAACATTTGTTACTCAAATACCATGGCTTCCTACACAAGCACATCCAAGAAGAAATAGAATTCTTGAACGTATCCTTGCTCTGCACAGCATACCGATATACCGTCAATGTCAAGAAAAAGTTTAAACATAAGAAGCGAGACTTTGGATTTGTGAATCTAAAGCAAGGGAAGGTGTCCCCAAACTGTATAACAAAGGACAAAGCCAAGGTGGGGTGTCCCAAGACAACCCTCTAAAGCTGCAAGCAAAGCATGATGTCGTAAAGCTGAAAAAGGACATGGGAAAGTGGTGTGAGTTCCATAAGAGCTCCACTCACAACACAAGTGAGTGTCAGGCCAAGTAGTCACTGGTGGCCAAGCTAAAGGTTTCAGAATCAGATGCATGTTTCAACTTTGAGTCAGAACCTGACAAGGGGAATGACAAAGGGAAGTAGATTATCAATGCAGAGCCCAACGCCACCATTGCCACTACGAAGATCGAGAAGGAGGATCCTGAAGATCCAGAGGAGGATAAATGGTACCCCGCTACAGTTCATTGTCGACAGCAGGAGCCAAAAGAACCTCATTTCGATAGAGTTCGTGAAGCAGCTAGGCTTACTGACCACAACACATCCACAACTGTACACCACGAGTGGCTTCACCAAGGACGAGATCTTCACATGAGCCAGCAATGTCGCCTTTCATACAACATCAAGCCCTTCATGGATGAGGTATTGTGTGACATTGCTCCCCTTAAAGTTTGTGGTTTATTATTAGGACAACCATACTTGTGGAAGAAACATGTTGTGTATGAATCAAGGCCCCATGTTGTTATTGTTACTTTGGGAAAAGTTACCAGAGGTAGCACCGCCTACCGCCATCTCTTTGGTTACTGCAAAACAATGCAGTAAGCTCATTTCCAAAACTGGGAAATTTGTTTTCTTGTTGATACACCCTTAAGGAAAGAAGAAGACGGTGGCCATGACCTCCGGACAAGGCCCCTCCGCACGACAACTACAAATGGACATAGTCGTGGAGGAGTACGAGGACATCTTCACCTCCCCCACAGGGGTTCCTCTACACTGTCAGGTCAAGCAATCCATCGATCTGACCCTAGGTACGCCCCTGCCCAATGGACCAATCTATCGATACTCCATTTTGGAGAATGATGAAATCAAGAGGTAGATTCAGGAGCTATTGCGGAAAGGTCACATCCGTCCGAGTTCATCACCCTGTGGGAGCCCGATTGTGTTGGGCAGTGAACAAGATCACTGTCTGTAATAGGTACTCGATCCCACGGATTGATGACCTCTTGAACCAACTGCAGGGGAAAAAATATTTTAGCAAGATCGATTTGAAGTCAGGATATCACGAGGTACCAATCGAACCCTCAAATGTGTGGAAGACTGCCTTCAAAGCTAAGGAGGGCCTTTTTGAATGGTTGGTTATGCCTTTCGGATTGACGAATGCTCCTACAAACTTCATGACACTAATGGATGACATCTTGTAGCCATTCATCAACTCATTTTTAGTGGTATACTTGAATGACATCCTGATCTTCAGCTAGAGTTGGGAAGAGCACCTCCACCACATCTGGCAGGTTCTCCAAACATTGCGGCAACACAAGTTATGTGCCAATTTGGAGAAATTCACTTTTGGCATGAACCAAGTTTAGTATCTGGGAAACATTATTGACAAAGAGGGGGTGCATGTGGATCCAAACAAGATCCAAGTCATTCGGGATTGGTCATCTCCAACCACTCTGACAGAGCTTTGCATATTTCTAGGTCTTGCCAACTTCTACCACAGGTTTGTGTTGGGATTTTCTCATATCACTTGGCCCTTGAGTCAAGTCACCAAGGGAGGAGCAAAAGCAAAATTATTTTGGTCTGAATCTCAACAGAAGGCATTCACAGAGTTGAAATATCGCCTTTATGCGGCACCAATGCTCGCATTACCAGACTTGCAACAACTATTTGAGGTCGAGATAAATGCCTTTGACTATGCTATTGGGGCAGTCCTTACTCAACACGGGCATCCAATGGCATATCACAGTGAGACACTTTCAGACATAGTCCGAAAGTATCCCACTTATGACAAAGAGATGTATTCCATTGTGCAGGCCTGTTGACAATGGAAGCATTACATTTTGGGGAAGGAAACAGTCATCCACACAGACCACTGACCCTTGTAGTTCATACAGACCCAAGGGAAATTGCAGAATAATCGCCATTAGAAGTGGTCCACATACCTGCAACATTTCCATTTGATTATCAATATAAGAAGGGCAGCACCAATAATGTTGTAGATTGCCTCAATCGACCATCGATCACGGAGTTAACCATCGTGCTCAACTCTTGTGGGCATGAGACTTCTAATTGGCCGCTTCTCTACAAAAGTGACCCAAAATTTGGCCACACATACCAGACACTCTTGGAGGGTCAACATGTTCTAGATTTTCACCTCTAGGATGCCTTGTTATATCACCTGGGTCACCTTTGTGTTCCTTCAAGCGAGCGTGCCAAGATGATTTGGGAAGCATACTATAGTCGGGCTGCTGGGTATTTTGGGGTTGAGAAAATGGTGGCAGTACTGCAGAAGTATTTCTATTGGCCAAATATTCGACAAGATGTCGGGAAGTACATCAGATCATGCATTGTCTATGCCATTGCCAAAAATCGACCATCAAGAAGCAAGGCCTCTATACCCCGATGCCTACCCCTAGTCGACCTTGGGAATCCATCTCCATGAATTACATGTTAGGCCTTCCTTCTACTAAGCATGGAAATGACTGTGTTTTTTTGGTCGTCGATAGGTTCTCGAAGATGGCCATTATGGCAGCCTACAAGAAGAATATCAGAGTAGAAGCCACTGCTAAACTCTTCTTTGAACGAGTGTGGGTACACTTTGGGATCCCACAATCTATCATCTCAGATTGAGACAATAGGTTCCTCAGTACATTTTGGTCCAGTCTCTAGTCAATGCTGGGCACCAAACTCCCTAAGTCTACAGCCTTCCATCCTCAATCTGATGGCCAGACAGAGGTTGTCAACATGATGATCATACACATTCTGCACATGTACAACTCAAAGAAACCACGCACATGGGACGAGAGCCTCCCCTATGTTCAACACAACTACAATCGAGCTTTGCACAGCTCGATTGGCCACAACCCTTTTCAAGTGGGCTTGGAATTCCAGCCACTATGTCCCATTGATGTGGCCATGCCATTTGCAGCTACTCACGCAGATTTGGCTCATGTCTAGTCCGAAACCGATAAGGCAAAAAGCTTCATTGAGCACATCCAACATATTCGCCAGCAAGTCCATGACATTCTGAAGAAATCAAATGCCAAGTACAAGCAGCGACATGATCAACATCATGTGCCACACAAGTTTCAGGTGGGCGACAAAGTTTGGTTGCATTTGCAAAAAGAACAGCTTACCGGAGCCTATCGAAAACTTAGAACACTTCGATATGGTCCTTACACAATTACCAAGGCTATGGGAGACAATGAATTTGAGCTTAGCATTCCCCCATTCCTTGGCCTGCACCCAGTGTTCAATGTGGACCACCTTCGGCCATACTTTCCACCATTACTAGACACATCCGACATTGAAGAACATCTCACACCCATAGAGTTAAATCCAGATTACATGGAACAAGCTGCAACTGATCGGATCATGGGCACATAGATCAAGCACACTCTCCAACAGAATATCCAACTGTATTGAGTTGTCAAAGCAGACCAACTCCTTCACCAGGGTAAGTGGCTCATCAGGGACCAAGTTCAGCAGAATTTCCCTCATCTCATGGAGGAACTCAACACAATGGGGATCATTGCTTCCTAAGGGGGGAGGAATGATCCAGGTGGATATTGGTGTCCACTCATCAGTTCCACTTGGACCCCCATCATTGCTTCTTTTAGTTTTTTAGTTTCCTTAATTGTAGCATAGTTTACTATTTTTAGCAGTTTTTCAAATCCTAAACTTCTAGCGCTGTTTTGAGGCCCTAAATGATGTTTTTTTTGGAAATATACTGCTAGAAAATTTTTGGTGACAATCATATTTTTTGTTGTATTCCTTGGAGATATCTTTCCAATGAGATATCATGCACATCAAACAGAGATAATATGACCATGTCGTGACCTCGAGAAGTTGGCTATCCAACTCACCCCAACGGGGCCCATAAACTCTTGGTGTTACATCTCCTCGGGTTAGGGTTTTGGCTGTTTAGGGTTTGCTCTTATTGTTCAATAATAAAAATGCCCTTGAGTCCCATTGTAAGGTAGTTCAGAGGCATGTAACCGCCACATCTCTTCTCAGAGATATGCTACCATTGCCCTAGCTGGTTTATTTCCATTTCTGTTTGTGGGCACATTTCAGTTTTTTACATTAATGAAATGAAGTATTATTTCCACTGCATCTCGGTGTTTATGGTTATCTCTATAATTTGTTGCATTCCTGTTTAAATCTAGATCAATTAGAGTGGGAGACGATTGAGAAGATGAGTTGGGAACATGCTGCAAAAATTTCTCACCTTTGCGACTGCTATGGGGGGGTAACCGTTGTGCAGATTTCTTAGCTTTATGACCACTGTGAGGGGGCACCTGCTTTGAGACTGGAAAGGGAGGAGGACAAGGAACAAATGAGGTGTTAGGATCCTCCTCTACAAACTGAGGGGTCTCATGGTCCGCAAGAGTAGAGGGAGAAGAGAAATTAGGAGGTTCATCGTGTCAAGAAATATGAACCAAGTGTTTCAACTCTTGTCTCATGAAGTCAAGGTCCATAAACTATTCAAGAATTTCATGAAAGAGGTGAAGGAAGTGGGTAGAAAAGTCCTCAACTGATTTTCCAGGCTTCATTCTTAAATGAGAGATTCTTTCATAGACATCTTGGTGGTTAGACTTATCGAAGACTTGATGGAGCTCCTTGAGGAGAGTAATAAGGGAATGGACAGAAGTAGGTGGCAGGGTATGACACCACCGATTAGCACGAACTTCAAGGTTGAGGAAGAAAAGTATGTAAACAAGCTCTTCACTATCAATTTCATGAGATTCGCAGAAATGAAGAAAATTAGAAATGTGATTGGTTACGAACGTTATGTCCTTGCCATCAAACTTTAACAAGGACAATTGATAGAGAAGATCATCGGGGATTGATAGTTGATTAAGGGAGAAATGAGAGAAACACCTCAGGAGCACAAGTTTTGTATTATCCATTTGGTAAGAGATTGAAACCAGATGTAACAGGCTCAACTTGTCATCTGGCCCTCCTTCTAGCACCAGAAATTTTGACGGTGATGGATTCACGGACATTCAGGGGATCTCCCAGGTATGAAGACCCAACTAGAACTCACAATGTTTGGTGTAGGAGTCCAATCAATTATGATGGCTCAATTTCCATTATCTTAAAGATATGCCTTAGCTCTTACTTGTGAACACATGAGAGTGGTTTAATTAGTCTTCAAACAATGAGGTTCACGTGCCTGGTGAGTGCTTAGTGTTGCTTTTGTCAATATTATTTCACTATAGAGGGAGAGGGTGAAGGTGAGTCTCAAGTTGAAAGGGAACAGTCCCAACTCTGTTAGAGACACACAACACAACAAGACATGTGCAATTTTCGGCGGAGTAGTCCACACAGATGTGGTAGTCACAAACATAAAGTGAACAGATAACATGTACAACACCCAATGGAATAGTCCACACGAGTGCAACAGTCGTTATAACAAGATTACTAGAATGAATTTGTCAAGTGTCCAGGGGAATATTCCACACGGGCGAGACAACGTTAACAACTAATACAACACATTTCCAACAACATAGTCACTAAAACAACCAAAATAGTTCAATTGTCTTAATACAGGTTAAAGCAACATACGTTACAAGCGTCCAAAGAATAATCTTACAAACAAATACAATACATGTATGAAAACATATTGGCTTGTCAACAGGCTTCTGAATTAAGAAAAATTTCCAAGACACATCCATACACCATTACATCACTAACCCTGATAGCGGGGCATTGGAGCCTTTAATTGCTCCTCAAAGAAGAGATTACAAACAATCAAGGATATGTGGGAGGAGCCATGGTGAAAATTCCTTTGCATGTACAAATGAGGGGTATATATAGCCAAGGGTGAAACTAACCCTTGTTACTATTCGACTTACCTTATGATTGTTTGACTTACATGACTCTTCAACTTTGCATGACTCTTCAATTTTACATCTGGGTCTCTTGGACTTCCACGTTGCGTTACATTGATTACAACAATATGGCCCACAATAGTGATGTGGCCGATATGACTCATGACATGTCTCAACATGACAGTGCTGGTATCTTCATGCTGATGGTGGTGTCCATGTCGAACTGGAGTTCTGTTGAGTGATGAGTGTGCTCTTGGTGTAACATAGCTTTACCTTCACATGAAAAGGTGTGCAGAGTATTTGATGGTCTTGGTGTTTTCTTGATGTTGCATGTGCATGTATCCCCTTCACTAGTACTTTGCATTCTTCATGTGTTCATCTATTCGCAAACAAGTCTACTAGCAGGAGCTCCTTGTTCATCCCGTTCGTTGTTGCGCCATGTTTCATCCATGTACCTATATCTGTAATCACTCATGATGAGACGACATCAAATCTAGAAATATCCTAGTCTACATGATGCATCATCTTTTTTTTTTCGGGTGTAGGTTACCGGGAGAAAGGACAAGGGTCTGAAACTGCATAGAGCACATTTTAGGCCAGGATGCGGGCTTCGAGGAACTGTCAAGGAAAATTGTGCAGAGGTCACTGAGAAGCTAAGATGAGCAGTCTAGATCAATAGTGACGATCTGCAGTATCTGGCTCAGCTAGAGGGCAGAACTGTGGAAATTTTCTAGGGACGCAGCGCAAGTAGTAGGGAGGACACTGGCTGTGAAAACTACACAGATTATCTAGGGAGGTCGGTAGTGGGTTGCGGGAGCTCGCTGGCCAAAACTGCGTAGACCTGGGAGGCTGGTCTGTACGACATTTTTGTGTAGTTTCTGGGCTGAGTAGGGTGTCGGGCAGTTGGAGGACATCCCAAGAAAACTGTGTAGTTTTTAGAAGGAGCAGTGGGTCAACTGACAGGGGGACTGGGTAATAGGTTTGTGAAAATTTCGGGGATAGTGCAGTGATAAGAATTGGGTTCCTGCCCTTCATGTTTGCACAATTTATTTAGTCAGCGGAGGTGGGCATGCTGTTAACTTCTGTTCAATTTTTTGGAGGAATGAAGCCCAAGGTCGTTGTTCGGTCAAACTCTTTGGTTAACCAACGGAACCTTGATATATTTGCTTGTAGGAAGCGCAAATTGAGATGGCTTGCTGAGAAAATTTTGCATTGTTCTGGGTGACAGTCATTTGGGTTGATTCTAGGATTATGTAGTGTAGACTACTTTGGAGGTAGCCTCAGGCTCTGCATAATTCTGGGTAGTTGTACATGATCACTGAGGGCTGAGACTGTGCAGTGCAGCTCAGAGGAGGTTCGACGAATGGAGGATGGTCTGTCTGACAGTAATTCAACAAAATTAGTAAGTGTGTGAATGAGTGAAATCGTGCATGAATGACCTTGTGAACACACACTCAACATGATTCGACGACAAGACACCTCGAACCATCAAGATAACATACGCTCAGTGTGACTAACTGACGGGTGTGAGAGACAAGTGTGACACTTGAGATAGATCATTGAACAATCACGATAACACTTGTGTGACATTGCATACAACTTCGTGTGTAAGTGCGACATATTCTTACAAAGCGAATACAACTTGTACACACGACAACGAACCTTGAACATGACATTGTGACCAACATGCTAAAATATGTATGGTGAAAAATCACGCGAGGAGCATTCAAAGACTCAACACGAGCTCATGGGATGAGCCCGAGTGTTTGCAAACATCAAGGAAAAAACCAAGGAAGGATCTAAAATTGGATGCAGGCCAAAATTTTGGAGGGTGTTGCAACTGCTACAAGAGAGTGTTACATTTTCTACCATATAAAGGCTCAAAATTAGAGCTCATATTTAGTGACTCTTGGTACCCATCATTGTAGGAAAATTCACTAGTAGGAATAATTATTCCCACCTCTTTGGTTGATGCATGACATAAATACTTAGCATCCCCTATAAAATTATGTTCATTCTCTCAATTTGGACATCATCCTGACGATGATACATTGTACTAAAAGCTACATGGGTTTCGAAACCAACAAAAAATGCCTTCCAAAAATTGGAAGTAAACTTAACACCTCAATCTAAAATAACATTCTTAGGTATGTCGTGTAATATAAATATCTCCTTCGTGAATGTCTTAGCTATGTCAATTACCTTGTGGGTGGACTTGACATCTATAAAGTGATTTTCCTTACTCAATTTATCTACGACCATCGTAATGGCATCATGATGCTTGGATGTTCTTGGCAGTCGTATGATGAAGTCCATAGATATTAATTCACACTTTCACTCAGGAATAATATGCTCGACCAATAATATATTATGAATTCCATAGATATGCTTAGCCAATAATATATTTTCTTCATGGTTGATATCATTTTATGATAACCAAGATGTCCTAAATAAGGTCTTTTATGGAACTCATCCAAGATGAGCTTCTTCAATTCACCCATATATCCTTGAATTTCAATATTCCATTGTCAGTGAACAAATAATTCTTTCTCAATTCCCCTTTGGCTCCTTCTGCAAGCAATCTTTCACATGTTGAAAGTGCTCATCTTGTATCAATGCCTCCTTTATCCTTTCTTTAATATTAAATTCATCAGTGCTCATGGCTACCAAGTGAGCCACTTGTAGACTTCTACTAAGTGCATCTTCTGCTTTCTTTTCCTTCCCTTTAGTGTTCTTTATCTCAAAGTCAAATTCTGTGATCAAATCCAACCAACTAGCTTGTATAACATTTAACTCGGGTTGTTCAAACAAGTATCTCAACCCTCCATGGTCTAACATCAACACAAACTTCCTCCCAAGAAAATAATGCCTCCATATTTTTAATTCTTTCACTATCATTGCAAGATCCAAGTCATGAGTGGCATAGTTCTTTTCATGTTCATTTTATTTTCTTAACTCGTAACAAAATACATGTCCTTCCTGTATTAGGAATCCTCCTATTCATTCCTTCCAAGAATATGTGTACACCAAGAAGTCCTTTTTTGGGTATGCTATCTGCAAAGTAATTTCACATTTGAGCAATTCCTTAAGCCATTCAAAACTAGCTGTACACTCTTATGTCCATTGAAATTTGGCTCCTCTTCTTTATGGGGCTAAGAGTGGATTCCCAATCTTCAAAAAATACTGAATGGATCACTTCTAATATCCAGTCAATCTCATGAAATATCTCAGCTTTATGACACGACAAGGAGCGGGCCACTCGATGATGGTCTTAAGCTTCTCTGGATCCGTAACCAATCCTTTTCTTGAAATGACTCATCCCAAGTATTGAAATCTTGAATGGAAGAAATCACATTTTCTAATATTAGCAAAGATATTTTTCTCTCTTAGCAACTGCACTACTACATTCAAATGTTCTTCTTACTCTTTTCTTATTTTTTATTAGACCAAAATGTCATCCACAAATACCAATACAAACGTGTCCAAATACAGGCTAAGGACATCGTTCATCATACACATAAATGTGGCTAGGACATTTATAAACCCAAACATCACCCAAAAAACTCGTAGTGTCCATATCTTGTCCTGAAATTTGTCTTATGGATGTATTCATCCTTAATTCTAACTTGATGATAGCCACATCTCAAGTCTATTTTTAGGAACATTGCAACCCCTCTCAAATGATCAAACAAGTCATCAACTCTAGACAACGAGTAATTGTTTTTCACGATTGCTTTATTTAGCTATTGATAATAAATGCATATTCGTAGCGTGCCATCCTTTTTATTTATGAAAAACACTGGGACTCCCCAAGGTGACACACTGGGATTGATGTATCCCTTGTCCAACATTTCCTTTAATTGTAATTTTAGCTCCACTAACTTATATGTGCTCATACTGATCTGGATTTATGAAGGAATGAAATGAAACACATATTTAAATAAAAACACAAAGATACTTTGAAATATAACTTCATTTAATAAATAACAACTGCTGAAAAATGTTTACATGCAGAAAATAAACAAACTAGCTTGGGTGATGGTAGCTTATCTCTAAGAAGAGATGTGTGAACTACATGCCTTCTGAATTGTGTTACGATGAGGTGTGGAGGCATTTTTATCATCAAGAAACAATGAAAAACCATCAAAATCCAAAAACCTAACCTTAGGAGATGAAGCACCAAAATCTTGTGGGTTTCGTTGGGGTTAGTTGGAACGTCAACTTCTCAGGGTCATAACTTTGGCATAGGATCTTCATTTGGCAACGCAATACCTTGTTAGAAAGATCTACCTAAGGATAAAAATTTTAGACTAAAAACAGAGGTTGTTGGCCTCTTTTTTCCCGTTTCTAAAATAATTCCACTTAGGGCCTTAAAACGACTCCGAAAGTACAGGACCCAAAAAACTACCAAAAATAGAAACATTCGAAATGGGAAACTATGCTAGAAATTAGGAAACTAAGAAAGATTGTAAGTCTCGGAAGGGAAAAGAAGGAGATGCGCAACAAGAAACTAATCATGAAGCGAATGTAACAAGTGATGTGTTGCAAGATGATTTGATTCTTTCACTAGAAAATATTATTGATGCTTGGGTGGTATATTCAGGGGCCTCATTCCATGGCACACCTGATAAGAAACATTTTCATGATTATGTTCAAGGATATTTTGGACAGGTTCGATTGGTTGATGATAAACCCTGTAAAATTGTTGGAATGGGTACAGTTTTCATAAAACAACAGAATGGAAATCAATGGCTATTGAAGGAGGTAAGGCATGTTCCATATTTGAAGAAAAATATGATTTCAATAGGGCAGTTGGGAGGTGAAGGTTGCGTAACTACTTTCACAAATAAAACTTGGAAGGTCACTAAAGGATCCCTCGTAATAGCGAAAGGAGAAAAGGTTGGTACATTGTACTTATGAAATGGTATTTCTAATTATGTTAATGCTTTAACCTCTACAGGAGAAGATACGACATTGTGGCATCATAGGCTCGGGCACATGAGTAAGAAGGGGATGCAAATTCTTCACTCAAGAAATTTGTTGCCAGGTTTGAAGCATGTTGATTTAAAATTTTGTGAGAATTGTGTTTATGGAAAACAGAAGAGAGTCAGATTCCTTAGAGTTGGGAAAGAAAAGAAGAGCGAAAAATTAGAGCTTGTGCATACATATGTATGGGGACCTTCTTAGGTATCATCTCTTGGTGGATTTCGTTATTATGTTACTTTTATTGATGATGCAACCAGAAAAACCTGGATTTATTATATTCGAAATAAATCTGTTGTATTTGATACTTTCAAGAAATGGAAAGCTTTGGTTTAAAATGAGACAGGAAAAAGGTTGAAGTGTCTCAGATTAGATAATGGAGGTGAATATTGCAGCAAAGAGTTTGATAGGTACTGTTCAGAGAATGGAATTCGTAGAGAGAAGACAGTTCCAAGAACACCACAAGAAAATGGCGTGTTAGAAAGGATGAACAGGCAATCATGGAGCATGTAAGGTGCATGAGATTGCATGCATGATTGCCTTTACAATTTTGGGCAGATGCTGTAGATACTGCTGTTTATCTAATAAATAGAGGGCCTTTAAGTTCCTTGGATGGTGGTATTCCAGAGGAGGCATGGATAGTTAAAAAGGTAAACTACTCTTTTTTAAAGACTTTTGGTTGTGAAGCCTTTGTCCACATTAACAAAGAAAATTGAACAAAGCTTGAGGCAAAGTCAAAGGAATATACCTTTATTGGATATAGTGTTAATGATTTTGGTTATCGCTTTTGGTTATCATTAGGAGCAGAGATGTCATATTCAATGAAAAGGTTTTGTATAAGGATCAACTGCAGGAAAATAAATAGGAAAAAGAAAACAAAGAATACACAGTGCTTGACGATATCATAGGAAAAGCGATGGTGCCTGAAAGGCATAATGATCAACAACCATAACAACAACCACAACAGCAACAAGCACTTCAAACACCTGAAAGTGGTGTTAGAAGATCTACTAGGATAAGTAGACCCCCTGAACGATACTCTCTTTCATTATATTATGTATTGTTGACTAATTCTGGTGAACCCAAATGTTATGAAGAAGCAGTGCAGGTAGAAACCAGGAAGAAGTGGGAGCAAACCATGAAAGAAGATATGGACTCCTTAGCTCATAACCAGACTTGGGACTTAGTCAAGTTTCCTGCAGGTAAAACAACATTGTAGAATAAATGGGTTTACAAGTTGAAGGAAGAAGATGGAGGTAGAAAAATGTATAAAGCTAGACTTTTGGTGAAAGGGTTTGCATAGAAAAGGGTATAGACTTTGATGAGATATTTTCTCCTGCTGTGAAAATGAATTAAATCAGAACTATTCTAAGTCTAGTAGCAGCTGAAGATTTGCATCTTGAGCAGTTAGATGTAAAGACAACCTTTCTCCATGGGGATTTTGAGGAAGAGATATATATGCAGCAACCACAAGGATATGAGGTAAAAGGGAAGGATAAACTAGTGTGCAGGTTGAAGAAGAGCTTGTATGGCTTAAAACAGGCTCTAAGGCAGTGGTATCTAAAATTTGACAGGTTTATGTCTAAACAAGGTTATACTAGGTGTCACTCTGATCATTGTGTTTATCACAAAAGGAAAAATGATGGTAGCTATATTATATTGTTATTGTATGTAAATGACATGCTTGTTGCAGGTTCTAACATGCAGGAAATAAATGTGCTCAAAAGGAAATTGGGAAACTCATTTGCAATGAAGGATTTGGGTGCTACAAAACAAATCCTTGGTATGAGAATAACTAGCGACAAAAAGAATCGCAAATTAACATTGTCTTAAAGTGAGTACATAGAAAAGGTGTTGAAAAGGTTTAATATCTAGAATGCAAAACCAGCTAGTATACCTTTGGCTAGCCATTTCAAATTAAGTAAGGAGGCATGTCCCAAGACTCAAGAAGAAGTGGCTCATATATCTAAAGTTCCATATGCATCAGCAGTTGGAAGCTTATTGTATGTAATGGTCTGCACAAGGCCTGATATTACACATGCAGTGGGAGTTGTAAGCAGGTACACGAACAATCCAGGAAAAGAACATTGGATGGTGGTGAAGTGGATTCTCAGGTATTTGAGAGGTACCACAAATCAAGCATTATGCTTTGGTGGTTCAAACATTGCTCTACAGGGATATGTTGATGCAGATATGGAAGGTGACAGAGATAACAGGAGGAGCACTACAGGATATGTATTTACTGTAGGTGGAACAACTGTCAGTTGGGTTTCAAAAATCCAAAGTGTTGTTGCACTTTCAATAATAGAAGTAGAGTATGTTGCTGCTACAGAGGCTAGTAAAGAAATGATTTGGTTACAAAGGTTTCTGGATGAATTGGGTAAGAAGCAGGAGTTGGGTAGGTTATACAATGATAGCCAACATGCCATACATCTTGCAAAGAACTCTGCATTTCATTCCAAGACTAAACATATACAACTCAAGTACCATTTCATACGGTCAGCATTGGAAGATGGACAGTTGAAGCTGGAAAAGATACACACTAGCTAGAATCCTGCAGATATGCTAACAAAAGTTGTAACCAGGGAGAAACTGAGAATATGCTTAGTTTCAATTGGTCTTCAAGTATGATGAAGAAGATGAGAAACAATCAGGTCCAAAGTGGAGTCATTGTCGAGCAAATGAAGTAGCGGTGGAGTTGTTATAATCAGTCTCCAAGTGAGAGACTATTGGATGTGGAGCCTGATTATCTTCTATATTCAAAGGTCTCAGCCGGATGTATACCCTAGGAAGACTGTAAACCCCTCCATGCGGGGGGGACTTGTTCCCCTGCGGGGGTTTGGGGGCAGTGCCCTCGAAGCTAAAAATAGATGTAAAATTGCCTTGTAAAAGTCTAGTAATTTCTAGTCAATCTGGGCCATTCATTAGGCGGATGATATGATGATAGAAGTTATGTTTAATTTAGGGTTTTTTGCCCTAGAAGGCAACCACTCACTATATATGAGGGAATTGTATTGAGTCTATGTATATCTGTATTCTGAGTGAGGAAGAGAGAGGAGATTGAGAGCGAAGAGGGTGTTACAGCGGATCTGCTGTAGGTTGTATCTCTTCAGTTTGCTGGATAATATAATAAAAGAAGGACTGGATGTTTCTCGTGGATGTAGCCCAAATTGGGTGAACCACGTATATCTGTGTCTCTCTTGTTTTATGCATTTTCTGTGTTTATATTTCTACAATATTTTATGTGTTCCATTTCTTCGTAAGATATAATTTTCTAATAGAGAGTGTGAACAAAGGCGGTCCACATTGAATACTAGGTGTAGGCCAAGGAACAAGGGAATACTTAGCTCAAAATAAATGTCACCCACAATATTGGTGATGGTATATGACACATATCAGAGTGGTCAAAGCTTTCAATGGGCTTTGGTAAGGTGTTTGTTGAACCTCTCAATTGTCCTCATTTTGACGAACCTTTTTCACTTTTATTTCAGCCAGTTTGTGTACATTTTTGCTTCATCCATGAATTATGAGGTCATCCATGTCATTCATAACTACAATAAAGGGTACCATTCACTCAAAGCTCATAGTATATCATTTCTTTGTGAAATTAGTTAAGGCATTACTATAGCTACTGAAAGTTGCACATTCTACATCTAACTAGCATTTATGCAGCTAAATCCAAGGTGGAACAAGTTTTTGAGATTTTGAAGACAAGCAGGACAGATGGAAAAATGCTTGATCTCAGCCACATGGTTTTCCACCTTTTTGGATAACCTATAATTGTACTAGATATCATAATATCGTTGGTCAAATCAAAAGTCAAACCTAGTTGTAGAGGGTTGTTCTCACGCAAGGTTTCAAGGATTCAACCTTATCATCAAGTGAGTGAGATATGAGATTTATAATTTCTATTTGATGATGTTTCTATCAAAATCTATCTCATGATTCGCTCTTCTAGTAGCGAATCATGAGAGAAAACTTCCTATTATGATTTTAAAGCTTAGTTTTGAAATGAAGGACATATTTCTCGACATTTATCTCTTTAAGTTGTTATATCTTGAACAATTATAAATTGCTTCAATCTGAAAGAGAGGCATCAATTGTTAAATATGTAATAATTGTTACTCTTGGGAGAGAAGACTCCGCTTATAATTAATGCAATTACTATGTTCTTGGAATCGTGAATGTATTGGTGAGTTAGTTCTGTGACTTGAATTCCAATTTCCTCGCACTGACTAGGATCCCCCCCTATGGAGTTGTGAGATAGCGTAGTTGTCTTTTAATTTAATTTCTTTCAACATTCATTTTGATTTAGTATTGAATAGTTAGATTCTTAATAATATGTTTCCAAAGAAAAATTTACTCATTTGTCTTTTTTTTGTGATAGGATGAGCACTCAATAATAAACGAAAAACATTTCTTTCATAAATTTCTTATCTAAATTCCATGCTTAGTCTTAGATTTAATTTCATGCTTAGTATCAAATTTATCTTGGATGCTCAAATTATTTTGATTTATGGAAGCACACACTAGTAATCTATAAAGGTTGTTTCATTTCAAATTTCATTCAGTTCATGATTTGATTACTGCTCTTTAAATTAGTTTCAGTCATGTTTTCATAGTTAGATTCCTTTCTATTCAAGTTCTTTAGCGTACAGTTAAAATAGATTCATTTCCTTTCAAACTTGGTTAGAATAGACTTTTTAAATCATTCAATAGATTAGATTTCAATTTCTGCTCAATGCAATATTCTTTGATTTTTGTTTAATGGTGAAGACCTTATTTTTTTCTCAATAGAATGCACTTTCATTTTTTCTCAATTAGAATAAATTTCAATTCTTGTTCATTAAAATAGTTTTGAATTCCTGAACATTAGCATAGTTGTTTTGAAAATAAAGCTTTGTAGACGGAACATGTGCATACACTTAATGAGGATTAGTTATAGGTAGATTAAACTTGAATTTACATTTTTTATTCATTCTCTTTGATTGGAAATAGACTCCTAGCATATGCAGTGCACATACACTTCACAACCTCACAAACCCTGGTTGATAATTTAATGAAGTAATTTAACGAACAATTAAATTGCTCAACATTTTTAGCGTCATTACTGGGGATGTGTATATAGGACTTTATTTTTTATCTAGATCTACACATCATAATAGATGCATTCAATTTCTAGATGCATATAAAAAATCATACTAAAATCATTTAGGATGCATGAATAGAGAATGACATTATAGGGGTATATTTGTAAGTAGAGGAAGAGGATGTATTTCAATACCAACATCACCAACCACCCCCGCTAGACCACATAGTGCCACACCATCCAAAAACACTCACATTCCATCCATAACAAGTAGACATAGACTCCATGAAGTACATAGACTTGAAATACAACCTAAGAACTCACCAACCTTATCTACAGAAGTTGTAGTTGAACTCACCAAACTTATATACAAAAGTTGTAGTTGAAGAACCTACATCCCCAACCAAAGGAGTCATATTTCTTTTTTCAACAGGTGAACAACTCTTAGGACAAGAGTTAGAAGTACCTAGTGAGGAAGAAGAGGAGATAGAGGAAACCACATTAGAACATCCATTGGTAGAAGAACCAGAAGAGGAGTAATTTGTTGAAGATAATCCTATTATAGAACCCTACATAATTTTTGAATAATATACAATGGCAGATGACGAAGAGTTTCATAATGGGAAAGGACCGAGAATTGGTGGAGGTTGAGGATGTGGCAGAGATGGTGGTAGAGGAGGAAGTAATGGTGGAGGTTTTCATGGAGAAGATTCTATTAAAACATGGGATGATATGGAAACAATATTCCTAGATAAATACAAATATTATTGCGTACACCATGACCTTAAGGATGAAGACTTTAAGATGGCTGAGAAAGAGGATGAAAATCTTGAAGGTTTGGTGGAAATATTTTCCTACAATATCAAAAGAGCTAAATTGCATAATTTAGATGAAGACACATTAAAAACCATAATAGATGAATATATTGATCTTCTCAATTTAATGGCCAAGGGAGATGTCTCTCAATTTTCATTCCAAGAAATTTGTGAATTATGCAAACATATTGCAAGAGGAAAAACAAAATATGATAAGAATCCAAGAGATCTAGTCATGTCAAGAGTAAGAAAATATGCATATGGAATAGTAAGTATATAAAATTTAGTAAACTTGCTTGATAATTTTAAAACCGACATCCTTGGAGACCTTAGTGAACAACTACATACCTTAAGAATACAAAATAAGCAAAAAGTTGAGAATGTTGCATTATCTATTTTTTGTCCTAGATGTAGGAAAAAATAATTATTTATTATAATGTCCTCTTGATATTGTTGAAATATGTGTTATATGTACATAAAATCATGCTACAAAGATTTCCCTTCAATATTTGGACTTAAGGCTATTTTCCACAAAGAAGCTTGAACAAGTCAAGCTGAATCACTTTGTTATGTTTCTCCAAGAATACCTTGGCATCCTTTACAAACGAGTATGGCACAAGATCCCAATTTACAATATCAATCATATGCACAACCATAAATCAATTAGAATACACCTATGCCATGGAAAACCTATCCACCTCCACCACAAAAACCATCTTGGTCACAAGGTTGGAAAAATTCTTATGGTTGAAGTCCTCAATATTCCCAAACTTTTCAACAACCATATCCTCAATTCCAACCTCAATATTATTCTCCTCCCCAATCTCCAAAACCTACTAAGCCACAATTCCAACCTCAATTGACTTCAAGTCAACCGTTTCCATCACCATCCACTCCATTTCCTCATAAATCTTATTGACTACATGTGTAACCATTTCTTAATTCAAATAATAAAACTAATCAACAACCCATTTATAATGTTGAGGTTCAAAATTTTCAAGCTTTTATTATAGATCCTCTAAGTATAAATGTTGTTCAACTTAGATCTGGTCGAGTTTGGAAAAACAAAACACCACCAGTTGTCATCCAAGAATACAAGGAGGACAAATTTCCTGAAAAGGAGGCACCTCTTGATCAAGAAAAGACTCCTCCAAAGGAAGATGTTCCTACACAATTAGGTGACAACCAAATAAAGTCAACTACTACAATTACTCTAGTAGAAAAACCTTATGTTTCCTTACAAAATCCTCCTTTTCCTGAAAGGCTTCAAATTGATAAGGGATTAGAAAGGCAAATAATTTTACCTGACTATAATATGCTAGATGAATTGAAAAATATTTGCATCAAAATTCCTTTACTTTAGGCTATAAAGTAAATACCTATCTTTGCAAAAAAAATAAAGGAGTCACACATTAAAAAACCAAGAATAAAAAGAAAATACATTAAAAAGATTCAAATGGTAGAAAATATTGCAGATATTATGATGGGGAAACCAACAATTCAGAAATATTTAGATCCATGTAGCTCCATTGTAAAAATCCACGTCAATGGTATTGAAATTCCACACACTTTGATTTATTTAGGAGCATCCATTAATATCATGAGTAAACATACTATGGATCAATTGAAGCTCCCTAATCTTAAATATGCCCCTATTTTATTGCAATTAGAGGATAGATCTATTATCAAACCTAATGGTATATTAAAATATGTGTTAGTATCCTTAGATTCATTAGAATATCCTGTTGATTTTATGATTTTAACTCCCAAGAATACTTTAGGAGGGCATCCATTAATCCTTGGTAGACCTTGGCTAGCTACAACTGATGCATTTATAAGTTGTAAATATTGTGATATGAATATTTGTTATGGTAGTTATACTAAGAAATTCACATTATATCCACCTGCAAAAGCAATAACTGATATAGAAAGAGAATTTTGCATTGAAGATGATGATGAAGAATTTGAAAATATTCAACCAATATTTACTATTTCATAAATTGATGAAGAATATCAACTAATAAATTTGATAAATAATAATGACTATTCTTAATATTATGAATAAGATTAAAGTTTTCAAGAGCAATGTCACATTGAATATTTCTCATCCGGACAATCTAAAGTAGCTTTACATTCTATGGAAATTATTGGAAATTCTTTAGTATAAATTTATCTAAGGAAAACCTTAAACATTAATAATAACTTGGAATAATTTCAAAAGAAACAATTAATAAAGATGCTACAGAAACAATCCTTTGCATACGTATGGGAATACACTGACATGTAGGGAATTAATACTAATACATGTATGCATCATATCTATATTCAATAAAATGCCAAACCAACAAGACAACCTCAGAGAAGGATGAATCCCAATTTGAGAGAGGTGTTAAAGAGGAACAACAAAAATTGCTTAATGTGAATTTCATTTATCCAAATTTAGACGGTTAATGGGTCTCACCTTTAGTGATTGTACCTAAGAAGAATGGAAAGTGGAGAGTATGCATTGGTTATAGAGAACTAAACAAAGCTACTTTAACATATCATTGTCCACTACCTTTTATTGATCAAGTATTAGATACTTTAGTATGGAAGAAATATTTTTCATTTCTTAATGGTTTCAGTGGATATAACCAAATCCAACTGGCACCAAAAGATCAAGACAAAACAATTTTTACATATCCATGGTGCCCACATTATTATAGGGTACTTCCTTTAGCTTTATGTAATGCACCCGCTATATTCCAAAGAGTAGTTTTGGGTATCTTTTCTAACTTGATCCATGATTGAGTAGAAGTTTACATGGATGGTTTTATTGTCTATTGAAACACTTTTGAAGAAGATATTGAAAAATTCGAATTTTTTTCATTAGATGTGAAGAAGAAAAGATTTTTTTTTTTTTTCTTAAGCAAGAGTCATTCCTTCTATTTCATTAAACCACAAATAAATTTACAGAATATACAAAAGCCATGATACTGTCATGGACTCAGGAAAACCAAGGGCGTGCTGCCATAGTAATGACCCATCCCTTCACAACATGCAATGATAATCTTTCAAAAAAAACCTTAGGTTGAATAATAAAATTCAAAAACCTAATATAAATTTCCTTTGACCCACCACGTCGCAGTCACAAAAAGCCTGATAAGACCGGTGGCCCCATAAAATAACACTTTCATATCTGACTGTTAATTCACATTGCGAAATCGGACGGTTCGCCAAAATATCTCCCGGCCAAGATGTGTGAACCATAACTCGTGATGGGGGGTGGTTTCATAAACGTACCCTTGCCATGCATCGGGACCCTAATGGAATCTCTCCCAAAATACCAAAGCCACTTACCATTTCTAAGCCACGCGATCAACCGGTTATCGCTTGAGCCTGGTTTTCCGTCCCGAGAGAAGATTGTAGAGGAATAGCCTCCGCCGGAAAAATCGTACCTCCCTATTCCACACAAGCCCACATCAATACTAGCTACAGAGACTACCACTGACTGTGGAATGAACCCTGTGGTGCAGTCTGAAAGGAAACAGGATTGGTCCATTAACATCAGGGCATTATATGACTTCATTGAGCTTGCAATTCTTCTATGTTCCAACCCGAATGCTGAGATCGAACTTATTTTAGACTTCTTCATTCCCTGCCTTTCACTCTGGCCCAATATTTAAAAATTTCTCTATCTTCTGCCGCTTGTTCTTCACATAGAGCTTTTACTCTACCCTGAGGCATCTCCTACCACTTCATCTGCAATCTACACTCTGAATTAATCACCCCTTGGTTAGCTAGAGTATCCGCTAGTTTGTTGGCTTTTCTTCTAACATGGCTGAAACTAACAGTACATAGACTCAGGAGATGTTTTTGGATTGTTTGATACACTTGTATTAGTCTCCAATGTTTTGAGACCCTCTCCGGCGCTGCTCCCCGACTGATTCTTTTAACAGCTTTTATGGAGATCTCTGAGTCTGCTTCTACAATGACATTTGAGCTATGATTTAGAATCAACAGTTATAGACATTGTTCTGAAGCCATTAATTCAACCATATTATTTGTGGCTTTACCTAAGTGACAGTGGAATATGCAGATTATGACTCCTTCTTCATTTCTTAATACCCCTCCATATACTGCTATTCTAGGGTTACCTTTTGAAGCACCATCAATATTGCATTTTAGATAACCTTTCGGTGGAGGATACCAGAAATATTTTTTCGTTTCCAGATTTCCTTCCTTTCTACTAAGTCCATTGGGAATGATCTCTTGCATTTTTAGTTGTCTGAGAGTTCTTATCTCATTTTCTGTGGGAGGGTTCTTGGGATAATTACGAACACAGGTGCTAACTGTCTCCTTAATCTGCTTCAAGATCAGATCCAACAGGCGAAGAGGAATAGTCTTTTCATCCTTGAAAATTATTTTATTCCATTCTTTCCAAACATTCCAGATAATGAAGCTTAGTGTAAAGGCCCAGGCCAAATTAAGGATCTCATTCTCCGAAAAGTTTCTTCTCCACCTGTTTAGGGTGTTAGTGATGCTTCCTTTATCTCTATCTGTCTGTTGAAAAATGGTGGCAAAAGCATCCCACAGCCAGGTGGTATGGGTGCAACTGTTGAGAATATGCTCCATTGTTTCCTCTTGAGCTTCACATAGCTGACATATAGAAGGCCCAATGACCCCTCTTTTCCTTATGTTATCCCAAGTTAAAATCTTTTTGTGATGAACTAACCACATGAAAAGCTTGATCTTCTTCCACCCTTGGTGCCTCCAAAGTTGTTGCCAGGGATTTGTTGAATCACTGGAATCTAGGTTCAGGATGAATCTTTTTGCTTCCTTAAGACTAAAGGAGCCTTCTTTATTGAGGCCCAATCTTAACTGATCCTGCTCCTCTGTTACCAAGATTTTCCTTTATTTTAGCATGTTCATGATTGCCTCTGTTTTTATTTTTATGGGGTTGTCATCTCTACAATCTATGCTTCTCCAATTTCTCCACTTCTTGGAGTTGTGAGGAAGAGTCCAGAAATCTTTAACTTTTGTTAATCCCTGGGAATCTGTTTCCTGCCTGAGGCTCCTAAAGTCCTTGCTTAACAATGTTGGTTCTTGTTGCCATTTGTCCTCCCAAAAGAGAGCTAGATCCCCTGCTCTGATTTCCCAGAAACTATTGTCTTGTACTAGGCTTCTGTTTTCCTAGGCTTTATTCCAGATATAAGAGCCCTTTATGTTTCCAGACATTCTAATAAGATCCTTTGCTTGCCATGAACTTTCATATTTTTCTTTCCAGGTTTTAGCCCATTGAGCTTCTGGTTCTTTAATTGATCTCCACCAGAGTTTGGCTCCTAAAACTTTACTCAGATTTTCCTGATCATCTAAGCTTAGAACCCCATGACTCTTGGGTTTACAGATTTTATTCCAAGAAACAAGGGCCCATTTCTTCCTTGTTTCTTCCTTGCCCCAAAGGAAGTCTCTCCGGATATTCCTAAATTGTTGTAAGACACCTTTGGGAGCTGGGAGGGCTGATAAAAGGAAATTGAGATTGACTGAAGGACGGCTTTTGTCAGTATCAACCTGCCAGCTAGGTTCAATGATCTGATTGTCCACTTTTTGACTTTGTCTTGCATTTTGTTGAGCACTGGTTCCCAAATACTTTTGTGCAGTGGTCTGGTTGTAAGGGGAATTCCCAAATACTTTGAAGGGAGGGAATCCCTTTGAAAGCCCAGAATACCGGAGATATTTCTCTAAATAGCAATGTTAGTATTTAAGAAAAATATTTTTGATTTAGAGAGATTTACTTCCATACCTGTAGCCAAGGCAAAGTCATTCAGGATATGTTTGTACGCTGAAGCTTCTTTGACTGTAGGAATTCCATGCAACATTGTATCATCCACAAATTTTTGGTGAGTCATTGTTTGACCATTCTCCCTTAATTGAAGGCCCTTAATCTTTCCCAAGACTTTAGCCTGCTTAATGGACCTGCCCAGTCCTTCCATCATTAGGATAAAAAGAAAGGGAGAGAGTGGGTCACCTTGCCTGAGGCCTCTAGTAGGAGTGAAGATTTCAGAGGGTGAGCCATTCACTAAAATAGAAAAGCTGGAAGAGGTTACCAAAGCCATGAACCATTTGATCTAGTTGTGATCGAACCCAAAAGCAGAAAGGACCTTTTTGATATAGATCCAGTTTACCTTGTCATAGGCTTGGCAATATCTAATTGCATGATCATACCAGCCCGCTTCTTGCTGGTTAGCGTGTGCACTACCTCGTGCGCTAGAATAATGTTATTAAGGATTTTTCTACCTTCCACATAACCAAATTGTTCCCCTGAAATTAAAGAAGGAAGAAGAGGTTTGAGTCTGCTAGCCAAAACTTTGGATATAATCTTGTATACCACATTACATAAAGCAATGGGTCTGAACTTTTCAGCAGTCAGGGCTGCATCTTGTTTGGGGATCAGGGAGATAAAGGAGGTGTTGAGTGCTTTCAGAATAGTCTACATTGAGACCATCTGGCCTTGGAGCTTTGCCATTCTACATGTCATTATTAACCTCACTGATTTCCTCTTCGGTTACTGGTTTATTTAGGTTAACATTATCCTCTCTTGACACTAGCTTAGGGATATTTTTTGTAATTTCTTTAATGCATTGCTCTCTGTCTGGATTGTCTTCCTTAGTGATGCCTCTGAAATGCTGTACCAACACGTCTTTGATATTCTTATGAGAGGTCTGGAGCTCCCCATTGTTATTCAATATTGAAGAGATTATGTGGTGTGCTCTATTGGCCATTGTGGACTATGAAAAAATTTAGTATTACATTCACCTTCTTTGAGCCATTGAATTCGAGAATTTTGTCTCCAAAATATTTCTTCTTGTTTGCATAATTTTTCCCATTCTTGATGGTGTTTATCAGCTTGCTGACTTTTGATTTTGAAAAAACGTCCTAGTTTATTGCCAATGGCTACTAGAGATTCAGTTTGCCAATAATCAATAGGTAAAGAATAGAGCCTTACCCATACTGAAACCGAAGTGAAGGTCTCTCACTCTGGGACGAAGTTCATCATCCAAGGCCTCATATAGAGACCAACTGCTACATAAAAGTAGGGTTCTCCTTCGAATATTTTGTCTTTATCTTTGATGTTTGAGAACACCACTGTGAAGAATCCCTTTGACCCAAGATGTAGGTCAATGCTTCCTTTGGGTTTCCAGTGATACTTGATCCACATTTGTAAAGCTTTTTCAGTGGGCCATAGTCCCATAAATTTACAGATGATGGCGTAGTTACCCATGTGTTCCTTGTGCGCCTGCAGAGCAGGATCATTTAATATTACTCTGGGAGTGATTTCTGCTTTAGGCCTGCAAGGTCCCTATTGCTTTTGGACTTTTCAACCTTGACTTTTCTCTTCTTCCTCCTTGTCCTTTGTGCTACTATTTACCTTGGTCTTGGTGCCCTTTGTCCCCTTTTCATTATTCCTATTTCTTTCCTCCGCCAAGCCTTTGCTGTTTATCACCGGCGATTTACCTTTGTTGGATACTGCATCCTTGTAGGAGGGAGTGGAGCTCCCTCCTCTGCCGCCCTCCATTAGAAATAGCCTCTACAATTCTCTAAACCCTAGCCGCTTGCTCCTGCCATTCCTCCAACACCCGCGTTCCGCATAAAATCTGAAGAAGAAAATATTTCAATAAGTCATGAAAAATGTTTTATGATGCTTAACGAAGGAATTGTTTTGGGGCATCACGTTTTAGGTGTTGGGATTAAAGTGGACACAACAAAGGTTGAAGTCATTTCCAAGATTTGGATACCAACATGTTGATGATATTTTAGAGGTTTTATTGGTTTTATAGGTTACTATAGGAGATTCATAGAAAACTTCACAAAAATAACTTCACCACTTTTAAAACTTCTTACAAAAGATTGTGGTTTTGTTCGGAATTCTAACTGCCAAAGGGCATTTGAATCATTGAAATAGAAAATTTCCGAAGCACCTATTTTAAGAGGACCAAATTGGTCTCTCCCATGTCATATCTCAAATTATGCTTCAGATACAACTTTAGGACTTGTATTGGGACAATAGGACTTGACTCATTATGCTATTTATTATACAAGTAAAAATTTGACTCCTATAGAGTTAAATTATACAATCATAGGAAAGGAGTTTTTAGTTGTTGTGCATTGCATTAATAAGTTTTGGCATTATTTCATTGTTTATAAAACTTTCATTCATAAAGATCATTCTACTATTATGTATTTAATGAATAAACCAATTACTAATGGTAGGATCACTAGATGGCTTTTATTATTACATGAATTCAATATTACCATTCTAGATAGGCCAAGAAAGGAAAATAAAGTTGTTGATTTCCTTTTCAGGATACAAAATGATAATATTGACACTCTTGTAAAGGATAATTTTCCTAACAAAAATATTTTTGCAGTATCCACTACAATGCCTTCGTTTGCAGATATTGCTAACTATTTGGCTATAGGAAAATTTCCTCCACAATTGTCAGCTAGAGAAAATAGAAAGCTATCAAAGCCAATGCACTATATTCATGGATAGAGGGAGAATTATACCAATTAGGACCTAATCTGATTATCCAAAGATTTATTCTAGAAGATGAGGTACCTAAGATCTTAAAAGCTTATCATGATGAACCATGTGGAGGGCACTTTGCTGATAAAAGAACTGCATACAAAGTGCTTCTTTTGGGATATTATTAGCCTTCCATCTTCAAGGATGTCAAGAAATATGTCAAAGTATGTGATATCTGCCAAAGAATGGGAAAGCACATTCAATTAGACGAGATGTCTCTGCAACCACATGTATTAATAGAACCTTTTGAAAAATGGGCTCTAGATTTTGTTGGTCCAATTAACCCTTCATCCAAACAAAAGAGGTACATTCTTGTTTGTACAAATTATGTTATTAAATGGGTAGAAGCTAAACCTCTTAATTTTTCTACTCATAATGTTGTAGTTACATTTATTTTTGAGGATATTTTCACTCATTTTGGTATCACAAGGGAAACTGTGGTAGATCAAGGTACTCAATTCACATCTAAGTTGCTGCAAAAAATTATGGATCAATATAAGCTCAAACACTTGCAATCCATTACATATCATCCATAAGTCAATGGGCAAGTTGAATCTACCAACAAGGTACTTGAATTTATACTTACCAAGATTGTATACTTGCACAAAAACGACTGGGAAGAAAGGCTTCCGGAGGCACTTTGGGCATACCGCACCACATGGAGAAATACTACTGGACACACTCCTTATGAGCTTATCTATGGGGAAGCAAGATTTTTCTCCCAATTGAATTCCAGGTGGAAACCTATAAGACAACAACAAATTTGGGGCTTGATCTATCTGAATCCCAAAAACAAAGGTTGGCATAATTAAATGAGCTAGATGAGATTCGACAAGATGGCATACAAAGAACAAACAAAATCCAATAACAAAGAACTAGATGGCATGACAAATTCATCAAAGTCAAAATTTCAAACTAGGTGACTGAGCTCTTCTTTTTTATTCTAAATTTATTTTTTTCAAGGAAAATTTCAGACACATTGTCTTGGTCCCTATGAAATAGATGTTATTATTGATAATTGGGCAATTAGGATCATGACTATTCATGAGTAAAAAATTACCTTCCTTGTAAATGGGAATAGGTTAAAATTATATCACAAGCCCTTGAGAAGAGAAGAGTTTATTAGATATATGCAAGAGAATTCTGATATGAAGTTGGTGAGGAAGGAGGATTTTTCTTCCCTACCACCAAAAGAATTGTAATTTTTAGTCTTTAAAAAAATAAAAATAAATAAGAGCATAGGTATGAAAACTAGCATTGTTGGAATTCCTATGCAAAAAGTGCTAGCTATAAACCAAGGGATCCTTGGCCACTTAGATTTTCATATTTCCTTTTCTTTTTCCCATTTCCTTTTATTCCCCCTTCCTTCTTTGCAAAAAAATAATTGTTTTGAAGTCCTAATATAGTTTTAGAAGAATTTGTTTCTCTCTTAAAAAGAGAATTTCTAGCATTCATCAACATTATCAAAGGTCATCAGTATCCAAGAAGTAACATTAAGTTTCATGCAAAATAATCAAGTTGAAGACAAAGTTGTAGAATCTACAACATTCCTTAATTGATTTCGCATTTTGTAGCTAACACTCTACAAAGCATTATGAACCTGTGAGTAAAGGAAAAATTATTACACAAAAGAGGTATGTGTTATAAGGTGATTATAGGATGTTAAATAAATTTTGATTAAAGGAAGTAGTAGATTTATGAGCCCATGACCTTATTAAATATTTACGATATATCTCTGGAAACGATGACATAAATTATGACATTATTCCTAACTATGTCCCATTACTCATATCCATACCCTATTAATCATGCTACATATACCATTCAGACATGTCAAAGATCTTCGTCATCGCATGCGAATGACCCAAAATCTATCAAATTCCAACGGTCCTATAAAATCAGATTTGTAGGATCTTGGGAAATTATTGATGCAAGAGGAATATTTTTAATATAATTCTTCCACTGCCTTGAATATCCATTTTAACCCTGCCACTATTGAACCATTTTATTTCACCACTTCATTCTAATTGTTCCATTCCTCCATCAAAACCTACAAAAAGGAGGCAATTCAGAGGCAAAACGTCTTTGTCATGATGGTTGTAATTGTTCGATATGAGCTGAATGGAGTGAATTTTCTTAATGCCTACCCACAAGTCTGAGATCAGTTGCAAAAGACAGGACAACTTAAATTCTTTGAGAAATTTGATGGATATGAAGCTGAAGTTACCATGGCATTTTCTCTAGCATTTGATAGTGTGGAACCTGAGATTGGAGATATAAGGTTGAGAATTGCAAAGTCCTTTGTATTAGAGGTGACAAATTTCTCAAGGTATGGTGAGAGTTGGTCAAAATATAAAAAAGTCAAAACCTTCTTGCACAATCTAGGTACTGACATTTCAATTTTTAAAAAGGGAATTCCAGTGACAACACTTAAGTCTAAATGGAAATTTTTTTTACTGGTTCTTAAAAAGTTTCTTACTTGTGAAGGAAGATATGGCACATTTCTCTTTTATCAAGCTAGACTTCTAATGAATTTCATTAAAGGTAAGGATAATTTACCGTACTACCTGATGTGGAGTCTTGAAAATATGGCCTTCAATATTTAAAGGGATTCCAGGAATATTAATAGGGATCTCTATCATCACAATCTAGTGAAAATTCTTGTAGAGGCACATCTGAAAACCACCGACAACAATTGGCATAGTTTTCTTATTAGTAATCACTTCATGTAGGTCTTGGAAGAAGAGGGAGTAAATAAGACTAAAAGGAATCGATGATGGGTTCTAAAAAATATTGACCCTGAGTCTACACCAAACAAAGCCAAGGGTTTGTTAGTGAAAGAACCATCAGAGATGAAGACTCAACACAATGAGATACAATATGATGTTCCCCTTAGTCAATTTCTGAGTGAAATTAAGAAGAAAAGAAATAGTGGAAATCTTATAAGAAAGAAAGTCAGTGAAATTGAAAAACAACCAAAGACATCAAAGAAGGAAAGAGGAAAAGAAAAAAAGAGAGGCAATCAAAGGAAAAACATTCATAATACAGTGGAGCTTGAAAATAAATTGAGAAGAACCAAAAGGATTACCAATAATTCAAGCAAGTAGATGAACCAGGAACCACCAGAGATTATAAATATCAATGAAAGCAATAATATTGAGACAGAAATAATAGAAAAATATCCACGTTATCAAAGTCCTGCAAGAAAAACCCCAAATATCGATCTTGCTCAACAATAAGTCTATGACTATCTAGAGACCTTAGAAAAAGAAGCAAAGAGAAAGGAAAATCCTCTTTTGGAATTTGAATTTCATGAAGATTATCTACATAGCGATGTTCCTATATCTAAACCTGAACCAAAAATCAACATTACTTCTCACAAAAAGTAAGACATTCTTAATGCTTTAAAACAAGAGGTGTATGAATTGGAGCTACTAAATAGACACACTAAAGGTGAAAATAAAATAATGAAAGCTAAAAATGAAGCCATGTTACTAAGGATGTGCTACTCGTACAAAAATAATTGAAAGCTTAATGCAAATAATAAGGGTCTTAGACAAAAATCAAGGGGTTACAAGGAAATATTTTGATGAGAAAATCGAGATGGTCACTGAAAGTGAAAAGTAAAGGAGCATCAACAAATTTGGATGTATTGGTCCGACCATCAGAGGTAGTTTAGTGACAAGGTATCTATTTGATTTTGGAATTTTGTGCATAAGGACATGCAACATCTTCAATGTGGGGGAATGTTGAACATCGAAATTGTCCTCATTTTTACAAACCTTTTTCCCTTTTTTTCATCCATTTTGTGTACATTTTTGCTTCATCCATGAATTATAAGGTCATATAGGTCATGCATAACTAAAATAAAAGGTATCATTCACTCACAACTCATAGTCTATAAATTTTTTGTGAAATTAATTAAAACATTACTATAACTACTGAAAGGTGCACATTCTGCAACTAACTAGCATTTTTGCAGCTAAATCCAAGGTTGAACATGTTTTTGAAAGTTTGAAGACAAGAAAAACATATGGAAAAATTCTAGATGCCAACCAAATGGGTTTTCACCTATTGGGCTCCCTTGAAAGTATGCAAGATATCAAAATATCGCTGGTCAAATCAAAATTCAAACCTAGCTGTAGATTATTGTTCTCACACAGAATTTCAAGGACATAACCTTATCATCAAACGAGTGTGGAGAAGTCAAGTGAGCAAGATCTATAATTTAGAATTTCTATTTGAAGATATGTCGATCAAAATATCTCTTATGGTTCACTCTTCGAGTAGCGAATCATGAGAGTAAACTTCCTATTATGATTTTAAAACTTAGTTATTGAATGAAGGACTTACTTCTCAACATTTATCTCTTTAAGTTGTTAGATCTTGAACAATTATAAATTTCTTCAATCTGAAAGCAAGGCATCAATTGTTAAGTCTGTAATAATTGTTACTTTTGTGAGAGAAGACTTTGCTTACAGTTAATGCAATTAGTCTGTTCATGGAACCATGAATGTGTTGGTGACATAGTTATGTGATTTGAATTCCTACTTCCTCGTGCTCACTAGGAGGCCCCCCCAGTGGAGTTGTGAGATAACATATTGTCTTTTAATTTCATTTCTTTCATAATTCATTTTGATTCAGTATTGAATAGTTATATGCTTAATACTTAGTTTCCAAAGCATAATTTACTTATTTGTCTTTTGTTTGTCACGGGTTGAGTGCTCAATAATAAACCAAAAACAAAATATTTCTTTCATAGATTGATTATATAAATTTCATGCTTAGTCTCAGATTTAATTTCATGCTTAGTCTTAGATTTAGCTTGGATGCTCAGAGTAGTTCAATTCAGGGATGCACATACTAGTAATCTATAAAAGTTGTTGCATTTCGAATTTCATTCAAGTCATGATTCGATCAATGTTATTTAAATTAGTTTCAGTCCCATTTTCATAGTTAGGTTCCTTTTTGTTCAATTTATTTAGCATAAAGTTAAAATAGACTCATTTCCTTTTCAAGTTGATTAGAATAGACTTCTTTCAATCATTCAATAGATTAGAGCTCAATTTTTGCTCAATAGAATAGTCTTTGATTTCTATTTAATGGAGAAGACTTTAATTTTTGCTTAATATAATAGACTTTCATTTATGCTCAATTAGAGTAACTTTCAATTCTTTTTCATTAAAATAATTTTGAATTCCTGCACATTAGCATAGTTATTTTGAATATAAAGTTGTGTAGAAAGAACATGTGCATACACTTAATGAGTATTAGTTATAGGTAGATTGAATTTGAATTTACATTTTGTATTCATTCTCTTTGATTGGAAATAGAATCCTAGCATATACAATGCACATACACTTCACAACCTCACAAACCCTGGTAGATAATTTAATAAAGTAATTTAACCAGCAATGAAATTACCCAATATCGTTCCTTTTACAAATGCAATGAAACTTTGTCACCCACTTGAAACATATGTGGCACCTGATGTTGATCATGATGACATACGGTACTTGGTATTTAATTTATCCAAGATATCATGAACTTACTGGCATATGTGTTGGATGCGTTCAATAAACCTGGTCTCCTTATTAGCTTCAAATTGAACATGTGCATATTTTGCCTGTGTAGTTGCAAGAGGCATTGCAACATCATTGGGACAAAATGGTTGAAATCCCGGGCCCAATTGAGAGTGGATATGGGCAATCGAGTTATGGAGAGCCCAATTATAGCTATGTTGCACATAGATAAGACTCTCATCCCATGTTCATGAATGCTTAGAGTTGTACATGTGTAGTATGTGCACTATCATCCTGTTGAAAACCTCTTCCTAGCCATCAATCTAAGGATAGAATGTAGTTGACTTGGTGAGCTTAGTGTCAAATAATGACTAGAGGCTCAACTAAAATGCGCTCAGAAACCTACTATCTTGATATGATATAATAGTATGTGGAATGCCAAAATGTACCCACACTCATTCGAAGAAGAGTTTGGCAGTGTCTTATGATGTGATACTCTTCTTGCAACTAGTAAATGCATCCATCTTTTAAAATATATCAACGAAAAACAAATACACAGTTATTACCATTCTTGGTAGAAGGAAGGCCAGACATATAGTTTATGGAGATGGATTCCCAAGGCTAGCTAGGAGTAGGTAGAGGAATGTACAGGTCTTGCATTTTAATGGTTTATTTGGCAATAGCACAGGCACCGCAAGATCTTGTATATTTTCCAACATCCTATAATATTTTTGGCCAATAAAAATACTTCTTGAGTACTTCCATGGTTTTCTCCAAACCAAAATGTCCCTCGTTTTGGTTATAGTGCGCCTCCCAAATCACCTTGGCACGCTTGCTTGATGGAACACAAAGGTGCCCCAGGTAGTATAAAAATGTGTCATGGAGGTGGAATTTTGGTACTTTCTTTCCATCCATCAACATCTGGTATGCATTGACAAATTATGGATCATTTTTGTATAGTTGCGTCCATCCAAAATTCTCATGCCCACAAGGGTTGAGAACAGTGGTTAGTTGCACAACTAGGGGCCGACTGAGGAAATCTGCAATGTTATTGGTACTGCCATTCTTGATTTTAATGTTCAAATGGAATTTTTGGAGATATGTAGAACATTTTTGATGATGATCGTTTTGCACCTTCCTTTGTGTCTGCATAAACTGAAGAGGTCATTGATCTATGTGGATGATCATATCCTTACCTAGAATGTAATGTTTCCTCTTCCAGCAAGCCTGCATGATGGAGTACATCTCCTTATCATAGGTGGGGTATTTCAAAATAGTATTAGAGAGTGTATCAATATGACAGGCCACTAGATGCCCTTGTGTTATGGTGAATAAATCCCTCTTGCTGACAGGAGTGATCTCCCTGGATCATAAAGGAAACTAGAAACACACAAACAATTGAATAAGTCTTTCCCTAATCTCATTTTGTTTGAATTGTAAATACACGAGTAGAGAATAAGTCTCTTACCTATTTGTGAAATTCTTGATGAAGATCCCTGCTCTGTCTCAATGAAGCTTCCCGATGCTCAAAAAGACCTGCAATCACAAACATAAAAGAGATCAAAGGCATATGCAATCATAAAAATTCAAACAAGCTTAATCTAATGATCAAGGAGATTAGAAATTGAGATTATCTTACTGAATATAAAAAGAATCATAAACCATTCATCATTTCAATAAGACAATACAATGGGAAAAAATATTCATTTGTATTAATTCAAGGATAAAGAAGAGACTTACAAACTCTGCCTTGATGCCATGAGGTTCCTCCCAAATGCCTCTAAACCTATCCTTAGGTGATAAGCCTTCCAATCTAAATCCAACATCATAAGTGTATCTTTTATGAACCTCATAATCCCTCTATCCTTTATTCAATTTATAGGCCAAGAGGAAGAAATTTCAGACCCAAAAGAGAAGAATGAGATCCTCTAATTGGGGGATCTTGATGAAAGGGAATTAGATCCATGTTCTGAGCAGTCTGGCTCGAATAGATATGACCTAGAATTTTTAAGCTGGGATATATTCTACCAACAATGCTTACAAAATTCACTTTCTATTTTTACTTTTCTTTTATTTATTTGCGTGGTCTATAGTGAAAGATAGAGCATAGTTCTGCGCAGTTTTCAGGGATAGAAACTGCAAATGCAGGGAAACTAACTAGGAAAAGTGCGTAGGTCATACCTAACAAGTCATAAATCCATTTTACCTAAATTTCACATATTATTCAAGGGTTTTTGTTTGTTTAACTTCTAAGGGAGTGAAACATTTTTATGGATGGCAAGAGATCTATTTTAATGGTTAAGTGTCATGGTGACAAAATGACATGTAACAGATTGCTCCCTAAAGTTCGAAGTCTGAAAAATAAGTTTTAAAGATTGAAGAACTTTATCATGCCAAATATTGGATTAGAGATAATGGTTGGAAACTTGCAAGAAACATTCAAGGATTACAATGCAATATATAATCATCACTGAGGTAGGAATTCCCATACTCAGAGTAAGACTAACTCAATGAAAAAGTACGAAAAAACTCAAAAATAATATCCATAGTAGACACAATATGGACGCAGCCATCAACTATGAATTTGTCTACATAATCATGAATATATATCTCCTCGCAACCTAGATTGATGAAACTAGATCTAGGGTCTTTATCTCCATCTCTTGATCTGTAGTACAAATCTAGCCATGCAAGTGAACGTCTTGAAGTTGAACATGGTAGAAAACACTTGATTACCAGTCAATTATGTGAATCGTTAACAAGCGCGAGAGAAACCACCAATAATGATAATGGATCTCAAGGTACTCTTAGTACAATCTATCGAGTGTGAAAAGATGATCTAAAGTCGAACACCCATAGAATTGTTCGATCAAAGGCCAATGATGAAAACCTATCATCGAAGGTGAGAAACCTACCATTAAATCATGCAAGCCTCAAGGTACTGAAGGTTTCTAGATAAAATTCCTAGATAATGAGTTGATGTCGATAGGAAGCGACCCGTCGCAGGAGGGCATACGACAAGAAACACAATGTCATTTTTGAAGAATAGTTTGCAAGGTCTGACTCAGGGATAGACGGCACGATTGAAGGCTAAAATTTGCAAAGGAATATGAGCTGAGTTTGAAATTCTCTTGAACACATGGTTACACAAAAATTGACTTGGAAGCATTTGACTCAACGATAATACTTAAAACCAGCTAAATAATTTCAATGGGGTTTGATTAACTGTAACACAAACATATTTCCGAACCTGGACACTGCCTTTATAATGAATCTAAAATGGAGTGACCTACTACCATGCAAGTGAATGTCTCGAAGTTGAACATGGTAGAAACCACTTGATTATTGTTCAATGATGTGAACTGCTAACAAGCACAAGAGAAACCACTAATAATGATAATGCATCTCAAGGTACTCTCAGTACAATCTATATAGTGTGAAAATATGATCAGAATTCGAACACTCATAGAATCGTTCGATCGAAGGCTAATGATGAAAACCTATAGTTGAAGGAAAGACACCTGCCATTAAGGCATGCAAGCCTCATGGTACTAAAGTTTTCTAGAACAAATTCCTAGATAATGAGTTGACGTCGATAGGAAGCGACCTATCGTAGGAGGGCATATGACATGAAACACAATGTCAATTTTTGAAGAATAGTTTTCAAGGACTGACTCAGGGATGGCTGATGTGATTGAAGGCTAAAATTTGCAAAGGAATATGAACTGAGGTTGAACTTCTCTTGAACACATGGCGAAATGAAAATTGACTTGGAAACATTTGACTCAACGATAATACTCAAAACCAGCTGAACACTTTCAATAGGGTTTGATTAACTGTAAGACAAATGGATTCCAAACTCGGACATTGCCTTTATAATGAATGTAAAATGGAGTGACCTAATACCTTTATAATGAATGTAAAATGAATACCTTTTCCCAATTTCCCCCCACCATTACTGGCAAGTGCCTCTTTATTTTTTACAAGCTTGAGGAGGATAACATATGCTTGTCCTATAAGCTCATCCTTCAGATGAGCCATATGAAGTATTTTTAATGAACCCTAAGAAGGAGTGGTTCGGTCTCGTCATGCTTAACGAGTCTTATACTATTTAATTTTTTAACGAGTCCAATAAAAGGGGAACTTGATGTCATTTTCATGTTTAAAGAGTTTGAAACAGACAAAAAAAGAAAACTCATTCAATTCTTTTACCATAAAATTTTAACGAGCCCAAAGAAAGTAAACCTCAATGTTTTTCAATTTTAGGGAGTCAGGAGAAAAACATAAGAAAAATCCAGAGTGCTATGTTTCGTAAATTTAGTCCCTCAAACCTGAAAAAGGATAAAATAATGCAAGAGAGAACTCTATTGACCATAATTAGTTAATGTATACCTTTTTCGTAAATAGTCCAATTCAGTCAGTGAAAGGGGTAAACTTATAGTGAGTGGACGGTTGTTCATTTACTTTTAAGAGTTCGAGAATCAAGTGATTGACAATATTTTCATGTTTTTAGAGTCTGAAAAAGGGCTTAAAAGAGGACTCTAGGGTTTCACTTTTTCATGATTTTCAATAGTATGAAAAGTGATAGAAGTATGCTCACAATCAAAATGATCCATTTTTATGTTGTAATCTATTATGCACATTAAACTCAATAAATTATCATTAATACTCAATATTAGGGTAAAAAACACTAAAAATTTGACTTTTAAAAGGTCCTAGGCATAAAAATAATATTTTAATCACCCAAAAACTAATAAAAGTTTCAAAAAGTAACTTTATTTTTACTATTTTTTTAAACCAGTTTGAGAGCAGAAAGAAGGCTTTTTACCACCAAAATTTCGAGGATGATACCAAGCAAACCGGTGGATGAAATCACGAATTGTTTCCTCTAGGTAAGAGATCTCTTCAATATCTACATTTTCATCCATTTACATTTCAATTTTAGGCTTTCATTTAATTTTTTTGGGGGTTTCTATGCTAAAATATATACCCTCAGGCCTACGCAAGAACTCTTCATTAGGCCCACACAAGATGGTAATTTTTTTTGTATTGAGAAATGAGATATGTGTGGAAACTCTCCTGAGGATCTGCGCAGCCACACTCTGTTTACCAAAAAGCACCTGCATAAGCACCAAGGGTATTGGAAATGCAGAAATTATGCCCCAAAAAATCTCAAACTTGTTTTAAAAGTTATTCTAACTCCTTCTAAACGTCATTTTCAAGATAAATGACTATTCAAAAATGGAATGGAAGGAGAAAGAACACGAGGACCAAGGTTCATCAACTTTGGATGATCCAACTACTTTTCAGGCTTTGAGAAATTGTGGCCTCTACAAATATTGGATTATTCCGAGGATGAAAGCTGAGGTAGAGCTCATGACATGGTTGGTGAGAACCTGGGATGTCCAGGTTCAACATTTTGTGATCGGGGATCATCGTGTCACTGTTGATGCCAATGATATATACTTTTTGACTGAGCTCTCCCTGTAGAGGGGTTGATATTTCTTTATATGGGCAAAGGCTGCATGGGGATACTACTTTTGGATAACTACGATGATTCTGAGGGAATTCATAGCTTAAGGAAGAAAGGATTGATATTAAGACTATTGGGAACATGGCCTTGAGGACCATAGATTTCACTGTTAGCAAATTGTGTGGCAGCGCAACCCTTCACTTGGCCATAAAGGCCCAGATGCAGACTGCTGTGGAATGTTGGGAGTCCACAGTATTTAACTAGTGTGAGGCAGTGGTTGTCAATATGAAAGGAAAAATGTCCAGAGCTAAGAATGGTAGACTAAATAATTGCTCTTATGGTGCCATTCTGATTTATTTCTCTCTAGAGAGGGTTCCAATCCTCAGGCCACAACATATTTTAGTGGATGAGGGAGGGTCTTGAGATCCATCGATGCTGAGGTGGGTTTCGCTTATGGCTCGTCACGGAGGTAATGGTCTGGTGGTGAGATATGCTCCTGAGTTTTTTGTATGGCTGGGTCAACATATCATCTTGATTGAGGATTTCCCATATGCAAGGATGGGCTACAGGGGTGACCCAGATATCCCACTTCTAGTAGGGACACAATGGGGTGACCTAGGTAAAAATTTCTCATCTTGATGTTTCTTTTTAAGTTTTATGTGTTTTTTTGTCTTTCAAGGCTAATTATTCGAAATGCATATGCAGATGTGGGCCCAGTTCGACCAACAGGGCTACAACATTTTGAGGGGTGGGGTGACCAGCCTATAGTAGTTGCAACACCCAACCTAGAGGTAGCAGACGCTCTGGCTGAGTAAGAACACAACCTAGAGAGGCTGAATATAAATATCCCAAAGACTGGGACTAATGATTTACCTCTCCGATACCAGAGGCATGTGGTCAGGGTTCCAAGATTTCTCAGGCGAAATTTACACCGGGTTGCTTGTGCTATATTCTGCTATCATGATCATCATCATGCTTAGTTTCTTAGTCTTTTAGGGATACATTCTAGTCTTTGTATCAACATATTTGGATAATAAAGGCCATGGGGCGTTATGTCCTTGGATGACATATTTTTGTATAACACAATCTCTACAGAATTTGACTAATGAAGCCTACTACTCTTGATTTCAATTTATCTTGTTCAATATATGGATGAATATTGTTTTTACTTATAAATGTTTCAAATGTCCATTTAACATGTGATTAGCTAATGCATCGGTTAATGTGTTTAAATTTCTTGGAAATGTGTTGATATTCAATGTAATCAAACTACCTTTCCAAATGACGGACCCGTAAAAACATTCTTAACATTGATGAACTTATTACTGTGTAGACATTGTTTAAATGTAATACTACGAGTTCTGAATCTAACCTAACAATCAAACATCGAATTCCAATGAGATGGCATCAGATAACAGTTCAATGACTGCACTATATTCTACTATGTTGTTTGTTGTTTGACCAAGGCATATCTCATGAATAGAAACTAACTCATTATTGGGTGAATAAATGATCGAGGTTGTGGAAGACAAGTTCCGAGTACTACAACTAGCACCATCAGCAAAGCCAATGTAAGTTTGAGGGAACGTCGACATCTCCAAATCAAGTGTAAAACAAGATAAGCAGGAGAAGTAGTAGTGAACTGTAAAAAATGCTAAAACTATCGCACATACTTATAAAATTATAATACAAGTAATGCACAAATCTCCATGAAATATTTTATGCATAATATCTCTTCAGGTAAACGCCATTTATGGGCTTTCCCAAAGAGACATCGTTATAATCGACCAACTCATAGGATCTTTTAGCTAATACACATTTTACAATGTAAGGGCCATGCCACTTAGGCTTGAATTTACTTGCACCTAATTTGTCATGTCCTTGATCATAGACTAAGACTAGGTCACCTTTTGCATAAGAACGAGGATTTACGTTTTGATCACATTGAGCTTTGGATCATTTTTTATGAGCCTCTCTAGCCAGTGCGGCCTCATGACGAGTTTCATCTAGACGTGCTAAATGCAAAAAATGCTCTTCATATGTAGAGGTAGTTGGAAATAACTCAATGGCTAGTTTCAAAGATGGAATTTTGACATTCAATTGGTAAAAATGCCTCCAAACCATAGACAAGTTGGAAGGGTGTGAATCCCATAGATGTTTTTGTAGTAGTACGACATGCCCACAAGGCTGAAAAAAGCAACGTATTCCAGTTTCCTTTATGAATGCCAACTATCCATTTAATCATGTTTGTTAAAAATTTGTTAACAACTTCAACCCAACCCTTTTCTTGTGGATTTTAAGGGGTAGAGCTATCATGACGTAGGCCGAGCTGTGTATATAGTTTAGTCATCATAAAATTGCAAAAATGGCTACCATGGTTCGTAACAATGGCTTGTGGGACACCAAACCAAGCAACCACATGATTGAAAATAATCAAGTTGTAAAGTAATCAACTACAAGGATAATATACCCATGCCCCCCGAATGAGTGAGGGTTACAAGTGACAAAATCTATGCCCAATTTTGAAAAAGGACCGACAACTATAATAGGGTGAAGAGGAGTTGGAGGTGCTCGCATCTTGCAATCATAAACCTATAAATTATGGCATTTCTTGACTGCAATAATGCAATCTTTAAACATGGAAGGCCAAAAATAACTAGTGCGCAAAGCATACCCAGACATATGACCACCACATGCTCTAGAATGGTAATAATTTAGTGTTTTTTCAGCCTCTAAGAGTTAAGCATCGTCGAAAGATAGAGTCAACATTGCAATGATGAAGATTGTCACCAACAATGGTATATTGTTGGGATTGGTAGCAGATGCGACAACGATTGGTTCGAGATAATTTAGGTCTAAAAGTTTGGGTTTGAAGATATGTGATGATATCTCCATACCAAGGATTAGATAGACTGATCAGAAAGAGAGATTCATCGGCCAGAGAATCTTCTACCATTGTTTCGGTGTCAGTATAGGGAAAGTCACATAATAATTCAGTGAAAAATAATGATTTCTTTGATTTAAATCTTTCGAATTCCAAATCAAATTCCTATAAAATGACTATCCATTTGGAGTATTCCCCCTAGAAATTGTTTGGTAAGAATATACATCATAGGTATGTAATTCAAAATAACTATCGTTTTTCGCAAAAGTATATAGTGAAAAAAACGTTGAACAACTTGAACAACTGCCAATGCTAATTTCTCCACATGCGCGTACTTAATCTCAGTTTTAATGAGATTTCGACTTAGGTAATAGATCCCATGTTTATTGTTAGATTCATCTTCCTGTACTAATACCATGCCAATGGTGGCATCTGACACAACTATATATATAAAGTAATCCTAATGATAATAAGGCTGATGCAATAATGGTGCATGGATCAACTCATATTTCAATGCATCAAAAGCGTTTTTAGCAAGCTCATCCCAAATGAAAGGAATCCCCTTTTTCAAAAGTTGGGTAAAACCTTTGCTCATCTCGACATAATTCGGTATGAATCTACGTAAAAAATTTGGTTTCCCTTGCAAACTTTGGAGTTGACAAACAGTAGAAGGAGAAGGCAAATTTAGATTTGCCTCTACCTTAATAGGATTAACATGAATCCCTTCTTTTAAAAAAATAATCCTAAAAGTCAACCGGATTGTACGCAAAAAATGCATTTGTGTGGATTCAAATGAATATTGCAGTGCCTACATCTAATGAAAATTTCTTTCAAATGTGATGAATGATCATGCTGTTTCCGTGAGTGACCTGGTAGGTCATCTAGGTAGGGATGGACAATATGTTTGATATCGTGAAATGCGTAAGACATCGCTCTTTGAAATTTGTATCAACATTCTTCAAAGCCAAATGGGATTTTACGATAAGCAAAAGTTCCCCATGGGAAAATGAACACAGTCTTATGCTGATAGGCAAGGAGTATGTTTATTTGGTTGTAACCGAAAAATCCATCCATGAAAGAGAAAATCTCATTTCTTACACAATCATCAACAATTTGATCGATGTACGGGGTTGGGTAATTGTATTTTGGACAAGCCTTGTTAATGTCCCTATAATCGATGCATACTCGAATGGTTCCTTGTTTCTTATTAACTTGTACAATATTTGATACCCATTCAGTCAAATGAACGAGCTTTTATAGCAGCAGTTTTTCGCGGATGCACCAGATGCAATCTTTGTCTAATAGGTTTGGTGTCTAGATAATTCTTAATTTCATGCACTACAATACTAGGATCGATTCCTGGAATTTATACGTAATATCAGGCAAAAATGTCATGGAATTCTTGGAATAGGGATTTATATGTTTGAATTTCTTCAAAAGAACAAGGAGCTCCTATATGAATATTCTTAGTAATTCTTGGCTTCACTGAGATGTCTATTGGCATAGGTGCCTATATGTTTTCTAAATTCATTTCAGATTCAGAATGAAGAATAGACATCAGGCATTCAGGATTGTTCACAATCTCAAGTGAAAACATAGATGGAAAATTATTCTCGACTTTTTCAAGGCAGGGTAATAAAGATGAGCGATGATGGTAATTTTCCCAAGGAATTTCATCCAAATTCATTAGCTCCATAATGCCTACATTAGTTATAAACTATTTATCAAAAGGATCAGGTATTGATATTGGTTCTAAATGTGAAAAATGAGAATAATCATCGATGATCATATTCACTTGATCATTTTCAGATGGTGATGGGTTGGAAAAGGATTGAACTGCCTCATAAGCTAATTCAAAAGGACTAAGAGGCATATGATCACCATACAAGGCTAATTCTGACTCTGAAGGCACTTTCCAAGGATCCGAAGATTCAAAAGTGCTTGATGTAATCATATTGACCTAGGCAACGTTATGAGGAACATTTGGTGGAGGGAATTTGAAAGTTCCCATAAGATATGAGTTTTTAAGAAGACAAACACCAACATACTCATATGCAATAATCAATTTTTCAACAAAGGGAACACTACCAGTAGACTTAGGGTCTGAAGTGTAATAAGATAGTTGGTCTACTTTCATAAATTTTCCTTTATGAGGAAACATAATCATTCCAAAAAACAATGAGACCATGGAAGACATGGTGTAATTCCAACTTCAGCCCAGTAATAGGTTATAATCAAGTTGAGCATCAATGACTTCAACTTCAATGGCAACCATTTTACCTTATAATTCTTCAGGCATGTTGTTCAAAATTCCACGGGGTTGAAAACCTCTTCCATTAAAGGCTTTCAAAGTTGTGGGAGACTAATTGATAGCTGGAGAACCTAAAGCTCTCCAACAAGAGATAGACATAATACATGTAGATGCTCCTTCGTCAATTACCGTTCAAAAAACTAGTTTTGTCTTGACAAAAATTGCTATTTGGAAGGCTAGTTGATGTGGGAGTCTAGGTACATGATTTTGTAGGTTTTAACCCCGTATAGAAATTACCTGCGTACGAATTCTAAAACACAGAAAATAAACAATACGAGAGCATAACACATAAAACACATATACACAGAGATTTTCCCCTGGATCCCAAAACTGGGACTACCATCTTGATTTTTCATTATGTTCCTTTCAATGTTACAATACATATTTATACATGCCGAAGCATCCAATACCATGGATCGAAAACCATCGCGTCCAAAACCATGGACCGAAAACCATCGCGTCCAAAACCATGGACCGAAAACCATCGCGTCCAAAACCATGTGCGAAAATCATGCATAAACCATAGGTAGGTCTGCCCAACCTAATATAGGGTCCAAAAACAAAATTTTTTGGGGCACTGCCTCAGACCCCATAGAGTGGGATTACGTTCACCCCTCAAACCCCCTGTGACTCCCCCCGCTACGCAATTGGTGCAACGAAGGGGGGGCTCCACCCCCTTTCTAACCCCCTAATTAACTATGTGGGCTAGTCATGGAAAGAATATAACACAACCCAACATTCTCCCACTTTTTGTTTTCTTTCCACAGGGGGCCACAAGAGAGCTTAGTCATTTATCCAGCCTTGCAACGCCCATTGTTTCTCTACACCAAGAGAACTTCTCAGAGCTCAAAGATTTTGTCAATGCATCTGCAGTATTCTTCAAAGTGTCCACCTTTACCAACAACACCTTTTTGTTTTCTATCATATCCCTCACAAAGTGATACTGAACATCAATGTGCTTTGGCTTTGAATGATATGCGGGGTTCTTTGCCAAGAAAATTTCACTTTGGCTGTCACAGTCTATCCTTATAGCTTCCTATACTAACCCCATACTTGAACACAATCTCTACAACCAAACTGCTTCCTTGCTTGCATGAGT
>APFE031330930.1:0-10958 GCA_000404065.3 Pinus taeda | reverse complement strand
TAGAAAAAAAAAAGGGCAATAGAAGTGAGGGGAAGTGATCATATATCCTTAGAACAGAAAACCAAATTCGCATTGGCACTGGGGGGAGGTGACCAATAATGTTGTAGAAGCCTGCCTACACTCTATAGCAGGGAATAAAGCAAGTTGTTCAATTGAATATCCAAGAGATAACAGTGATTGGAGACTCCCTCCTCATCCTATCCAAGATTATAACAACAACTCTTCCCAAGGATCTTAAGCTCACTCAAAATATCAAACACATTCTTAATCTCCTCTATCTTATTCCTAGAAACCAATTCTTCCATGTTTTAAGGGCAAACAACTCAACAATAGATTAAATAGCCAGTATGGGCTCTTCTCTCCCCAAGGAAGACTTAGCATGCAAAGGCCATATTGAAAAGGACCCTCTCCCCTAATTTTCCATATGAATTGTACCATACATTATAACTCATCCAAGGAAATAAATACAGAGAGCTCTCTCTTAAAGCATCCTAGATGTTTACATGTGGAGTACACATGCCCTTCGCAATCGATGACATCTAGAGTCTTTAGAATGAAACTCAGAGGACACATACAAATCATGCTAAGAGGTGGTTCTAGTCCCATCATTTCTCTACCCAAAGCCAAGATGGGTGATAAAAAGAAGCCTGTAAAGAAGTGTCGACATATGGTAATCAAGGGGAAGCATTTGAATCAACAGGAGAAGTTGGAAGAAAATCCTTGGAGGTGAAATGTCCAATCCATAATTTCAAATGCAGGGGTATGTATTAGTGAAATTCACGTCGATGTGTGGTGTTTGATGGTCGAAAACTTCGTTTGGCTGCCTTACTTGACCTATAAAGCCTTTGTTTCTAACTACCATCCTCGTTGCTCTATGGCTGTGAATTATTCAATTTTGGGTCTCTAACCTTATTTTAGAGGTAATTCTCTTTCCCCTTCCACTCTAATCCTTTTCCTCTCAGTTTGGCAGCCCTTGGATTGTGTGTTTGAGGTTGTCTGCATCACTTTTCTATTGTTGTTTGGAGTATGCCTTCAGCGGTCTGTTCAGTCACTCTCTAGCTCACATATTTTCTTGGCACTACTTTCTTCATGCTTTGTTTTGCCTACTCATCCCTTTTGTTTCCCTTAATATTAGTCATCTTGGATTAAGTGGTATCATGGCATCAATAAAGACTTTGTTTTTGCTATTCTATATTTTAATGGATGGAGTAGGGATAACAATGGTCCCCATTTCGAATTTTAGTTTTAATTCCTATTGGGTTGATACCTTGTTAGAGAAGGTTTAGGATACCATACTTTGTGTCCTTTCAATGATTGCTTATAAATTTAATTTGTTGCTCAAAAGAACATGACTTCTAGGAGCAATTTTCTTGAAGATCACAATAGTGTTGTCCAACGAAAGAGCTCCTTCTTTATTGCAGGAATTAAACCCAACCAAAACTTCATTTATAGTATGGAAATTCATGTGAATGTTCTACTGACCCAATTGCATGTGTTGCATACTCAAATGGAAAATCTCTAACATAAAAATCATGAAGATGAAAGCGTCCTCAAAGGGTTATCACTCTCATAAATAATCTCAGTAGATGACATGTAATTTTTGTCTTTTAATTGTCCGCTTTTTACGTTGTTATGCGCCATGCAACAGGTTTACTTGAGGAGATTGCGTAAAAATGAAACCTCTCGAAAATAGAGACTATATGAATCTAGGAAAAGGTTCCTCAACCAATTTTGACATGCACAATCTGAGATTTATGCAAGACTTTTTAATACGAAATATTCACGGTTGTTAATAAAAAAAAACATAATATTTTTTTATTTATTATAAGCTAAGTCACCTAGTTCATGTTCGTGTTCAAGTTCAACTACTTTAAAGTTCGATAAAAATTATACAATTTGAATTTTGAATTTAAAATTCAGTATTAAGTTAGGCATACTAAAAAAAATGTTATATATATATATGAAAGATTAAAATATTTTTCGATATACATATGTTTTGTTTTGTTTTTATTATTATATATTATTGGAATATTATACTTCTATTATTCTATTATTATTGTTTATAAATAGAGGAAGGTAGGAGCAGGAGGGGTCCTTATGGGTCCCAATGAAAAAATTGAAGCTCAATTCGCATGGGGATTGGGGAATGCTACAAACAACCAGACAAAGTTCTTTGGCTCCTTGGAAGGGCTTGGAACTAGCCTTGAAAAGAAATGTCTCCAAGGTCGTGGTCTTTGGTGAATCAATGGTAATTATCCCACAGGTGGCAAAATCAAAAAGTAGGATAAGTATTGAATCTCCTTCCATTCTAAATCGGATCCTCTTATTAGCCTCTTAGTTTGAGCACAGGATATATTCATGTTCATATGCATTTTAACTCGTTGGCTGAATCTTGGGCCAAACATGGGTTTGAGATGGCCCAAGGTTTAATTATGCTTGACTATAAAAAACACAAATTTTTTCATATCCCATAGTCATGTTAAACCACATCTACCCTTTTTTGAATTCTTATAGCATTCCAGCTGGAATTATTTCGTGTCATAATGAAAGGACTATCAATTTTCGAAGCATTCGATTTCCAAGCATTCCTAAATATTTAAGCAACCTCAGGATCTGTTGTGTCAGATATCTTTGTTGCCATTTTTTAACTGCCTTCCCCAAGCGTCCTCCTCCCCTTAAAAGTGTCAAGCATTCCTCCCCTCCCAAACCCTATCTCCTCCGAGTTACGTAACCGATTTAATGTTATCTTCTCGGGCTATCATTTATCAATCTTCCCATCGCCCTTTGTCGATCCTTCGATGGGATTTGGATTTTCCTTCTCCAATGGGTCGATGAATATGTCTCGCCTTTGGCTATGTAGAGATAAGTGCAATCTTTCAAGATCGTCATGGTAAATCATAGTCTGGGTGGTTTTACAAAGTGGGTGAATTATTTTGAAGTGATTAAGTATTGGTGGTTGTGTTTCTCACATGGCAGATCCTCCTCCCATCATGGATCATTTGATAGTCAAATTTCTAGATGTGCTCAAGGCGTTAAGGGTGTCTAGGTAGAATCAGCATGAAATGCATGAGCGGAAACATTAGCCCTCCTAGCTCCTGGTGGAGGCTAAATTCTGGTAAAATTCATTATTAATATATTACTAGAATTTCCTTGGAGAAGGAAGAATATAAGACAAGAGATTAAGACTCAAGATGATGAGGCTCATGTGAAATTTAACGATGTACTTAGATGATTATACCGATGGTGTAAATGGTCAACTTCCTAGTTGAAAGAAGTGGAAATGATTATTGAAAAAGTAATTGGTATCTTAATGAAAACATAACACTAATAACAATGATGAGATAACATAGATCTTAGATGGATGTTGAATAATCTTAGTTTATAGTTGAATGTTCGTAAAGAAAATAAAATTGATTTTTTCTGATGAATCATGATAAGAATGCTTATAGAGTATTATTCTATAGTTGATGAGTATTGAGATGTTTTTCATATTGATGATGATTCATGATATGATGGTATGAGGGTGGTCATCCACATGTGTTTCATATTTATATAGTTATTACAATAAGCATGATGTATCCTTATGATGATGATGATATGCATAGGTATTATGATGTTGAAATATTCATTTACTACGTGATGATAGGTATTTAAGGTTGAATACTCATGAAGGATATGATATGCATAACGTGGCATAGGAATTATGATACTATAATATGAGGTTATTGACATGTGGTTCATTTAGTATGAGAAGTCGTGATATATCTTTGATGCAATATGTTCATGTTATAACCTATGATGGTATTTCATGAGGTAAAGCATGTAATTGTTGCATACAAATTTATGACATGCATGAGCACGTAGTTCACAATGATGAATGTTCTCATAATGACATGCAAGACTTGGCATGTGGATTATTTTCTATGATACTATGATGGTATAGCTAATGCATTGTTGCATGTTGAGGTGTGATGATTGACAGGACTCCACAATGGGCCATGAGGGCCAGTTATTTGATGATCTCGTGCGAGTCCATACGCATGAGGGAGAATAAGTAACACCATATGGGCTGGGGACAAACTCAATCAACACTACATATAAATAATAAATATAAATAATAATCCTTTAACAATAAATAATAATAATAATATCTCATAATATTAAAAAAATACAGAAAAATAATAAACATGAATAAAATAATACAAATTAAAAATAGTATAATAATAAATAACCATACTAAAGCTCTAAATAAAAATAAATAGAGATAAAACAAGAAAACAATAAAGCTGTCAAAAAGAAATAAAACAAGGAAGCAATAAAGTTGCATGTAGACACATGGAGTGTGTGCATGCGGTTCCCGTTCCGATGTTTGCTCTATTTATTAGATGGTGAGGAAGATGGGAGGCATTTCATCATTCCAAGATTCTATCATTCATTCTTTTGGGAGAATAGTGTTCTAAGACAGAGGAGTCACTGGCGGTAATACGTTGATTGAGGGCTCAGGGTTGGCTAGTTGAAGCAAGTCCTTGCGCAATTGAGCCTACGGTTGGGTGGAGAGTCTTCCCCAAAACCTTGTTGCAGTAAGCAGATTTCAACCACAGGTAAGTGCTACTCATAGTTTGAACTTGATGTTAATTAGTTGATTAATTACATGTTTATTTTGGGTTGTTACACTTGTTGCAAAGGTCGCTTTCTTCGACTCATTCCTCTGTTGTCGGTTTTGTTGCTTGTTTTTATTTATTTCCTTACTAATCATGTTGTTGAAATCTTCTCCTACAAGCCTTTTGGGTGCTGCTTTATTATCACCTATGGGTGCCTTTGAGCTAAATCTGCTCTTTTATAGCTCATTTATTGCCGAAAGTACCTCAACTTCTAATTTGTCACACTGTTCAATCTTTTCTTTAAGTTGGCTACCTAATACATCTTCAACTCTTCTCGCTTCTTCCGACTGTGTGCTCGTGCTAATGACTTCTTCTTTGAACTCATGCTCTTTTTCTTTAAGTATTTGAAGAAGATTCTTCATATTTTTATTTTCCATAGAGAGTCTTTCTTTTTTAGCCAAGGCCAAGTCAAGCTTGACTTAGTCTTCATCTATCTTCTTCTTGTTACAATCAAGTACTTTCACACTAGGAGAATAGATCTCATTTGATTGAACAATTTTTTTTCTGAGAGGTCTTTTTCTCATTGCTATTACAGGTATCTCCTTCATGCATGACTTGTAGCTTGTCACATATTTCTTTTGCATATTTGAGATATATTCCATCTCAAGATCTAGATTGTGAAGATTGTTGTAAATTGCACATTTATCTTGTGCACTGTTGTTCTTGTTTTGAGGGGGAATATTTACTATATCCATCACATACTAGCTTCCAGACATCAAATCCATAAGATATCAATTCATATTTTACCTTCTCTCTCCATTTCTAAGAGTTTGTAGCACTGAGCACATGCACACTTTAATGATCCATTATTCAACCAGGTATACCTTCCAACTATTAGGTTGATACAGAAGGAACCTGTTGTGATACTGATTGTTGGAAACTTGACTATACTAAGGAAGGGGGGGGGGTGAATCATTATAGTGCATTCATGGTCATCATTTTGCAATTTTTACTTTACTTTTCAATAGTTATCTAAACTATTAGATGAGAATTAATACATCATATGAATAACATATTTAGCATATAAACAACATTAAGCCACAACATAAGAAACAACACATAAGAGAAACACATGTAGACACATACAAGTGGAAAATCATAAAGTGAAAAACCATGACTTTTGTTGTTGTGATGTAAATGCAAACACCCACTCCCTTTTTTACATCAACTTTTGCAGGCACTTACCTACAAAATGCTTCAACCTATCTTTTATTTGCAAGCTACAACTTGCTGGAAGCACCCACTCCCATTTACAGGCTCCACCTATTCTTTTTCAGGCTATTACCTGAAATCACACACTAATCTCCTCATACATGAAACTTTTAATATGTTGGCTTACATGGTCTTTAACTATGCATATCTCCATTTCTTTATCTTTGCCTCCTCTTCCTCGATTATGCTTCACATATGCTCCTCTTCTTTCTCTCTTTGCCTCCTCTTCCTCGATTTTGCTTCACATCTGCTCCTCTTCTTTCTCTCTTTGCCTCCTCTTCCTCGATTATGCTTCACATATGCTCCTCTTCTTTCTCTCTTTGCCTCCTCTTCCTCGATTTTGCTTCACATCTGCTCCTCTTCTTTCTCTCTTTGCCAGGTAATTCACGAACACAATCTCATAATAACACTCTAACTAACCATTCTCCCATTCAAAAGCATATATTTCTATAAACATAACTTGTTGACTATTAATGTTCCATGTAGAAATCTGAAATGAAAGATTCCCTCTTTGTATTCCACCTATTCATTTCACAATTTTCAGATTTGATTAACATCAACCACCGTAATAATTAGCTAAGGACAAAACAATGTCAAGTGTTTATATCACAACAACTGCATATCATATTCAATCACATCTTTACATGATTAACAATACAAACTCAACCATATCTTTAAGACACACAAACAACAATGCATGACAATTGTGACTTAGACCAATAAAGGAAACTTTCAACACCCTTTGCAATCAATGACAACTTTGCTAACATATGTTTTTAGATTTAAGTAAAAAAATGTTATCAAATTAAATTAAATTAAAATATTTTGATGCAAATGAGTTGTGTTTTGGGCATGTGATATTGACAAGCCATGGTATTGTAACAAAGCCTATTTACAAGCTAATAATATTCATGGTAAAATGCGAGTGAATGTCCATGGTTAAAAGTCTTGTTATATTATAATTTAATTGTAAGTATTAAGTTTTTACATGCTTATTAATTAAATCTAAACATGATTATGAAATCATTATTTTAATTTATATGGTAAAATGGATCTTAATTTATACCTACTATTTACATGCTATATATATATTTTTTAAAAATTTTAATTAATAAAACAAAATTTTAATATAACAAAATTAAATTTTTTTACTTTAACTTTCAATTATTAATAGAGCAATATTTAAATGTTTTATACTCATTTATTTTTAATTAAATCTCATATAAGTGTTTACAACAGTTACAACAACTACAATGTCACCTTATTTTGGATTGTAAGAATGTCTCATGGCCTGTGTATATACATATTCCAAAAGCAATAAATAATTTACATATGTTCTATATTATATATATATATATATTATATATAATATATATATATATAACTTTTATATTTTATTAAATTTTCCACACATATATAAATATATATATAGTGTATGGTATAATTAAAACATTAACATACCAAAATTGTAAAGATAAAGATAGATTGATAGAAATGAAAAATATCATTTAAAAATTTATGTTCTATGTAAATTAACAATATGATTTCTAATATCCTCCCAAAACTAACTTACCTTGTATTTGTCTTTGCGTGATTGTTAATTTTGACATTCAGAGACAACATTCTCTTAACACACGCAACTTGATTTTTTTTTGGAGTTGTCTATAATGCGACTTTTTGGAGATTCTAGTGACGGAATCCGGGGAAGAAATTGAGGTTAAATCTTGATTTGTTGCAGTTAAAATGGTTTTTTAACTGCATATTTGGATTCAGCACCCTGAAAAACCCATCGGACGCTTTGATTGTGCATAAACTAGTTACCAAACTTGCGATTCCAATAAATTGCTGCCGGATTTTGACCGGAAAAACCCACTAGAAAGGCTTCTAAAAAGTCACTTTATAGACAACTTTTTTTTTTTTAAACCACATGTAAATGTTTACAAACATTTACACCACTACAACATCTTGGATTATAGAATGTCTCATTGTGTGTGTGTGTGTGTGTATATAAAGTGTGTATGGTATAATTAAAAAATTAACATACCAAAATTGATAGAAATGAAAAATATTATTTAAAAATTTATGTTCTATGTAAATTAACAATATCACTTCCAATATCCTCTCAAAACTAACTTAATCTGTATTTGTCTTTCCCTTGTTGTCAAGTTTGACATTTAGAAGCACAAGCAACTTCTTTTTATTTTTATTTTTAATCACATCTACAACATCACCTTATCTTGGATTATAGAATGTCTCATGGCATATATATATAATATACTATATATATATATATATATATATATATATATATCCACTACACCATGCACCTTATCTTGGAATATCTTCATCAGTCCAACATGTCACCTCTACGCAAAAGTTCACATCGGAGTGTCTTAATAGAGTACTAGATCAACATCCATCCAAAAACCCGTGGACCATGGGTAATAAATTTAATTTATAAACTGTGTTATAATATTTCATGTTTTTTATATAGAAAAAATTCCATATATATATATATATATAATATATATATTTATTTAGTTTAAGTATTATGTTTTTATATGTTTATTATTTAAATTTAAATATGAAGTTTTGGAATATGATGGTTATGACTCGCATAACCATATTATTAAATGTGGTGCATATATGTTGATAACCATTATTCTCCTCTTTAAAATAATGGGGCATTTGTTATTTGATAATTTGTATGGCAATTTCATAATTGTATTAGTTGAAAATGTAAATATGGATTTACACGATGCCATTTGTTATTTGATAATTTGCATGGTAATCTCATAATTGTATGAGTTGATGTAATACATGGGTTGGGCGTAGTTATTGTTCATCTATTGATAAGAGAGATGAACAAGAATATCCCTGCATCTTTCATTTATGACCATAGAATTATCACAATCAAATAAATTAAATGGTTTGTAAATGTCAATAAGCATCAATCCATAATAAATATCAAAATACTTAATCATACATCTCAAATTACTATTATTTTTTTTGTCAAATTTTATGTGTCCTCTAGAGAGGACTACATGATTAACCTTCGCTTGATAAATTGTGACCCACCTGCATCTAAGCTGTCAAAATCACTCGAGGCGACTTGGGCCACACCAGCGCTTAACATGAATAATAAATTGTGACCCACCTGCATCTAAGCCGTCAAAATCACTCGAGGCGACGTGGGCCACACCAGCCCTTAACATGAATAAGGCTGGAAATTTGCCCACAGAGTTTTGAACCATTGATCTTCACATCACATAATGAGTTAACAATACCCCCATCATTGTATATTCTACATCTAGTGGACTAAGTTGCTAAAACTAAAAAAATTATAAGAATTAACTAAATTATAACTTTTTAAAAATTATTATTATTAATGATAAAAATAATTAATATATAAGTTAAACATATATAGATTTAAAAAAATAAGTAACAAGATTCTTGACCATGTAGACTCACCTTCATTTTATCATGGATATTCTTAATTTATAAATAAGTTATGTTACAATACCATAGTTTATCAATACCACATGCCAACAAAAATATAACTCATTTCATATGACACTCGTTTATATGACATTTTTTTAATTAATGAATTTAGTTAAAAAACCAAAAAAATGTATAGCTATTTTGGAAATATATTTCAACCTTTGATTTGTGTACACTAGTAAGAATATTCTAAAATATTCTATGGAGATTAAATCCCTACCATCTATTTTATAATTATTGATAATTAAATTAAAATTCTAAAAGCCCTATTCCAAAATAGACATGCAAAAGATTTAGATTAAAATAAAGCTTAATCTACCAATATTCGATAGGAAAGCCTCTCAACTTAAATATAAGTTATTACCAACATAAAACCATCTTAAGTACGGAGATCAAATTTCTTCACGTGTAAACTTCTTTAGAGTGCAAAATACAATGTGCTATTTTTCATTGTTTAAATTGTATTTTTGAATGCTAAATAGAATATATATAAGACCAAATAAACGTTTTCACCATAAAAAATTATTTTTTTCATCATATATACATAGTTTTTATGAAATTATATATACTTATAATTAATTATTATTATTATTCATTTTTTTTTATTTTATTTTATTATATTTATTTTATATGAAGTTGATATCCAAATAATTAGTTAACTTATGATCATTTCAATGTTTATTTATCTCTTGTTGAAATATTTTTGAAAAATAAAGATTAAACATCTTACTACTCATATATTTTTTTCATTTCTATTCATTTTTTTTTATTATAGCCCACATTAATTTTCTATTTAAAACATATATATAGTATATTATATATATATATAATATATATATATATATATATATATATTATATATATATTTTTTTTTTTTTAAATTTGAATCACTGTCGAACACTATACATCTTAATACTGAGTTTTAAGAAAAACCTCTTGCTGAATGATTATTTTATTTAAATTTTTTTTATTTTTTTTTTAATGTTTATAATTTATTATAATCAAAATTACAATATACCAATGGATTAATATACTTATTATTTTTATTATGTTTAAAATTAGGCTAACATCTATTATTCAACCTATTATCTTATACATCACTACAATATTTAAAATACACAACATGTTTTTTAATTAAATATAATTTTAGAATTAGATAAAGTTTGGGTAAAAAGTTCTTTTAGTTGAGTATAATTTTGGAGTTAGAGTTGATTTTACAATTAAATCTGATTTAAAAATAAAATTAAATATAATTTTGGAATTAGATAAAGTTTGGGTAACATATTAATTTAATTAAATATAATTTTGGAATTAGATATAATTCATTTTTACAATTAAATGTGTTGTTTTGGAAGTAAGACCCACCACGATTTGAATCAATAACCTATGTGCCTTAGCAATGCACTCATTAACATTCAATCCAAAATTCGAATGGATTACAATTAAATGTGATTTTTAGAGTAAATAAAGATTCATTATTAATTATTTACTCGAGAAATAAAAGATCACATCTAAATTTCACTATGATTTGCTTCCCTGATGATAGGTGGTGAGCCCATCTAAATGTTAGATATCTCTATATGT
>APFE031330928.1:0-12081 GCA_000404065.3 Pinus taeda | reverse complement strand
TACATATTTTTATATCATTTACTTCATAGATAAGAATATTAACATCATGGAAGGATTATAAACCTAATGATATGTATATTTGCAATCCACTATATAGTGGGATCCCCATGACAATCGTTTAACATAAATATGTTTCAACCAAAAGTACAGGCTATGTGTGGAACCAGAAACTCGATTATGAAAGTGTGTTCTTTAGATGTCAATCATGCTTTGAGACAGGCCATCTAGCCAAAAATTGCCCAAAAGTCTCCGAGAAAAATTCTACTAGAAAAAACCACCACATATCTACATGGTTGGAAGGAGCACAAAAAGAACACTACATTGTCATCAAAGAAAAATACTCTAGAGAAAACTCTAAATCACAAGAAATCGGGCAAGAAAGAAACAACTCTCAAGACAAGCAGAAAGAAAAAGTAGCTCTCGAGTTTGAGGCCAAAGCTTCAGAAGAAAATGTACTAAGCCTCCACCAACTAAAGCAAGGTTCTCGAAGCCTTATCTTTTAGAACTGTCTCTATTAGTAACTCAGAGCAGCCTTTAAATCAGGGAAATGACCAAGGTAAGAAAAAGTATAGTAGTTATCATAAATATGCATGCATGATAACTACAGGGTATTGCTCAAAAATCTTGAATAACATAGAACCAGTGTTATAGGAACCAGACCGGAACTGGTGAAATCAGCCGGTTCGATCTTTTTGACACCCAAACGGGTCTGGTTCGAGGTCTGGAACCGGAAATGGCCAGTTTGGTATTGCACTGGCTGGTTAGGTACAAAACTAGCCAATTCTGCACAATTTGATTAAAGATGTTCCAAACGTAATTATTTTTTAGAAAAAAACAAGAATTTTTGATTGGAGTAGCTTAATATTCAAGCCTATGGCTTTAGTATTGCTTATGCAATTCATAACATTACCATGAAATGACTTTGGATGTTTGAGAGTAGTTCTGACCTCATTGAATTTCATATAGAGAAAGTAAAATTTTAGATCTCACTCAAAATTTAGTAGACTTGACAACCTTTTTCAGGATTTCAAGATTGTGGGGATTGCCACATTTCCGTTGGATTTTGTTATGTATGAGGGTATGAACTAGTAATTAATAAAGAACACTAAGCTCTCTATGTACCTCAATGTTAGTGACATTGGTAGATGAACTCTTCTCTCAGAACCCTACTAAAAATGTACCCATCACTGAAACAAAATCTTGACTTAAGATGCTACTTTTTTTCTATCTTATTTTAATGCTTAGAGGGTGATATTGATGATGGAGATCCTAATATAGACAATGATTTTGATTATATGTAGGTATTTGTTGTAACATGTTTTTTTTTTTTTTGATGCTAACGGTCATCTGGACCCTCTTTGTTGATGTTTTTTCGGTTTAGAGATGGATTGTACTACCCTGTTTGTTGATGTTTTTCCGGTTTAGAGATGGATTATACTACCCTGTTTGTTGATGTTTTTTCGATTTAGAGATGGATTGTACTTGATGCTATTTTTTTTATTTTCTTCTATAGGACCTAGATAATGCAAGGGCCACACAATTTCCACTAAAGCATCAACTTGGGTTAGCCTCTATGTTTTGGATGATTACACAATAGATAAAATTGGCCAGCACTTATCAAAAATTCCATCCAGCCAAATAGTCGATGCTCAATCCTACTTTATATTTTCTAAACACAACCAATAACTCCACGAGGATAACATGATCCCTATTTAGCAAATACACCGGCTCCCTGCTCAAATGGCTGGTACCTATAATCATAGCCCTGTATGGATAAAAATTGATGACTACGAGTTACGTTGGCTCTATACATTGATGACAGTTTCTTTAGCTTTGCCAACAATCATTATACTCGAGTATAGACTAAATGGACACTGGAATTTCCATTATCTAGAAGATGGAATCTTACCCAAGGCATTCACAAAAGTTGTTGCCAACCCACAACTGGTTGAAAATAATCTCCATCATCATAACAAACTTTATGCCCATAATATGCACAAATGGTAACACATGATACATCTCCCAAACCAACGGAGTCCAACTAAAGTCTAATCTGAGATGCTCCATTCTCAACACTTTATACATAAAAAAAAACTTGTCTGTAATCGGCCTCTCTTTGCACTTTTTGGGGCAATTGCTATTTATATTAAGTTACTTGAAAAATTGGTCTCCTACAATGTATTTTAGGTATCAGAGGAGGGAAACGGTTATTTCCATTGATTGGGGAATCATTTAGGCAATTTCAGTCTTATAGAAAAGATTTGTGTTGGTTCAGCCTGGGCCCGAAACTTTTTCGTTGTCATCTAATTAATGAATGCATTAGGTTGACCATAACAAAATATCCATTTTCAGAATACACATTATCGTTCACCCTTGCTTTCAATAATGCCCATTCACATGTCGCTATTCTCCCCACTCTATGCCTTACCACTCTATGCCTTACGGCGTTTCCTTTGCAACATAAGGTGCAAATTCTAGTTTGTATGTGCCCCTGGACTCATTCTTTTGTTCATTATTGGTCGAGAGGCCTGTAGCTTTCTGTGTTATTAAGGACTTGAAATTTGTCTAATGGTTCACAATGAAAATGAACAAGAACATCAGTGTGTATGAGTTATGAAACTGGAAAGAATTGATTATTTCGTTATGTTTTAAATATTACAAAGCTTAGGAGGAAAAAATTGATATATCTCTACACACACACACACACACATAGCATGGACTGGACCAAGCCCTATTGAAAGCTTAGGTGAAATAGATGCAATGATAAATATTAGAAGGGATAGTTGGAGGGGCTTACATATAACCCTATATGTATTTACACATTGTGCATCAAAGGCTTGGGAAAAGGCTCCTTATAAATGTATTATCATTTAAGTGTCATAACAGGCATTGTTTACATAAGTTTTTATGTCATAGGGCCAGGAGTTAAAACCCTGAGATGTATGACAAATCTTGCGCATAAGTGTCATATCGCTAGGGGCCATGCCCAGAGGAAAAAGCGGCAAGATCACAAATGTCAAATGATGCAAACATCAGAAGCATCCACATGTCTTGAAACTTTATCTACAAATATTTCAAGGGCATCCCCAAGGGAAACTATCGAGATTTTATCCTCGGGGTGAGATGGTAGTGGGGCTAGAACTCGAATGTGCCTTGTGTACATCGGTGAAGAATTTCCAAATCACATGCTTTGAAAACACTCGAAAAGGTAGGGGACAAAAGTTATGTGGGGACCCAATCCACGCGGAGAAACTGGAGGAGGTTGATGTCACCCTAGCACTCAGGTCCAACGAACTCACCTCGGAACCTGGAGGTTTCAAATGGAGCAGGGAAGAAAATTGCTAGGGTATTATCATGAGGCTGACATGGCACGACGAAGCTCGCCAGTATAGGTGGAAAAAAGAAGAACCACACAGTTGGATGAGACATGTCGAAGTGTTGGTTGACATGGAAAGCTCCATGTAATCCCAAAAGGGTCATCCCTAAAAGGAACAACAAGGGGTGAAAAGAGTTAATTCAGAGGAGAGTATTTCTAGGGTGATGTGGCTTTCGAGGGGCCCACAACTGCAATACCTACCTTGTAGTGCACATATGTATGGATTTGGTCATGGTCATTGTATAATGGGGTATTATGTGGCTAGGATGAACGAGTCGAAAACTAGCGTAACATTGTGATGTGGCAGTGAGAGGCAGACTAGTATTTCCACATGGGTGCTACATGGGGGTCACATTGGCACCACATGACATGTTGGTGAGGTGGAATTAATTGAATGTTAAATCTTTGGATGGCCATCTCTTTGGATTAGGGAGCTAGATCAGAGAAAAATTTATATTTTCGTAATCGTTTTGATGAGGAATGTGATGTTATCATTCGTTTTGAGTTTCTTGAGAGTAAAAGAAAACGAAAAAATTGGACCCCATTTCCATAACTATAACATGGAGATAAGATCATCTTAATAACTATTTCTTACTAACCTTAACTGGGGTTGGGGATAATAGGGGGTATTTTACAGTTACCTACTCTTTGCCCCATATAATTATATCTATTTCAAAGTTTGCACCAACTACAACAACTAACTCTTTAGGGGAAAACACAACTGATTATTCTTCATGACCATTAAACATTGATGGCTCATAGATCTTCAAGGGATCATATGTTGAAGACTAGATGCATTCTTATGTAGGATGGTAGATCTAATTTGAACGTGTTCTCTTCAATCTACTTGATGATGGTATAGGGGCCATATATGAGTGGCTTGATCTTCTTGGAATTTACTTTAAATAACTCCTTTTGAAGGTAAACCAAATCTCATTTTCTTGATTTTGTGCAAAGATTCTTGAAATTGATCATGAATATTTAGATGTGGTCTATAAAAATTATCACTTACCCATGTGCAACAACCTACTTTTTCATTGTCTTATATATAGTACCTAAAATGGCCAATGGATCTTTTGGTAATCCAAGGCATGCTTCAAAAGGCAAAGTGTTTGTCACTCTATGTTGTGCATAATTGAAACATCACTACACATATGGGATGTTGGCATCTTGTGCCTTTGAATGTTTGTGATTAAAGGTGCACAACAATTGAATTGTGCAACAATTTATAGTCTTTATCTAACCAACTTCTTTTGAATGAAAGACAATATGTCTTTTCAATTTCTTATATGTCAGCTACACACTGCCTATCATAAGTAACCAAAAATCTACTATTGTAAGAGATTATTAATAATGGTAAGCCCAAGTGCACATATACCTTCTCAAAGAACAATTGTGCCTTTTCTTGTATTGAGATAGTCTTCTTGCTTGTTATAATCATGACCATTTTGTTGAAGTGATTTGTAGCAACCATTAGAAAGTTGTTTTGTTTACTATTCATTGGTAGACATCCAAGAAAATCCATGGATTTTGATTTGTGTAGTTTAGATTGAGGTTGAAAGTGGGATGTATATTTTCCCAATGTTTGATTTGTTGGCTTTGAGACAATAAATAGGATACAATTGATCATAAACTCTGCTACCTATTATAACATCTTTAACCAATAAAAATAGCTCTTCAATTTCTTAGTCACCTTCTCCTTTCCAAAGTGTTCTCATATTTTTGATGGTTTGCCTAGTGTAACCACTGCATTCTCTTATCTCCCTAACAATCACAAATAGTGCTCAACTTGGAACGATTCCCATACTTCAACAAGTATTCCTAGAACTCTTCATTTTTGAAGGTTGTCTCAATTCTATATTGGAATAACTATGTGCACGTGAAGTCTGGACAATGCACGTAAGCTTCTTTGAACATAATGAAACTAAATTGTAAATTGTATGAACACTGACAATTCCACTATTGGTGATCTTTATAGGATGTCAACAACTTCATTTGTTCTTCCTATTAAAAACTTAATCATTGTGTTCAATTGTTAGTAATATGTGATCCACTTCATGTGGAATTCATTCTTGATCTTACTCAATTCAAGGAAACTAGAGAGGTTTATGGTTGATATGAATAACCATTTCTTATTGAGGAAATAGTCTCACCAATGCTTCACTGCTTGACCCAAGGTATAGGTTTCTTGGTCATACATTGAAAAAATTAGAACTAACTTAGAAATGTTTCAAAGTGATATGGATCTTCAGTGCCACATTAATACTACTGTTGTGGCATGTCAAATGCATCCACTCAATCTCAACTATTTGTTCAATGTTATGTGGGGTAATTGGAGTAATGATAACTCAACACTTTATCGCTTTGAACACTTCTATTGTGCAATGTTTCAATTGAAACTAATTTATTCATCATTTAAGGATTTAAGAGGGTATGCCATGGAAAAACAAATTATGAATTCCATGAGATAATTTTTCATTCCCAAGAAGCTTCAAATATCATGAATGTACTTTGATAGCGACCACTAGATGATAGTAAAAATATTTTCTAGATTAATCCTACATCCTTCTTTCTTCAAATGGAGTCCATGATAAACAAGTTTTTTTCTATCAGAATGTACACTTCTTTAGTTTGAGCAATAGCTTCTCTTGGAACAATGCTAAGGATACTTGGTCCTACTACTAAAAGTGGTCCTCTCGGGGTTTACTAAAAACTAGTATATCATCCAAGTATATGATCAAAGTGGCCATTCAAGGTCCTCTCCAAAACAACCCTAATGTTGGAATTTTTCACGTCATGATTTTCCACTGCTTTTCCAAGGTTTTTCCATGCACACAGTTGTGGACATGGCTGAATCTATTAATGTTATTTTTCATGAAATAAGAATATCCAAAATGAATTTGTATTTCCCCATTCTAATTGACTAACTTTTACATTATTTTAACCTTGATATATCCTTATGGCACATACATTATTCTTTAAAGACTTCAAGTCGAGGATATGGTTATTTTTACTATGTGATAATGACTTTGATGTACCTATTTGATGATTATGTGTAATCATGGTGATAATTTCATTATATACTATCACATTCATATGTTTTGATGACTACTTGTTTGATTTCAGTAAGTCTTATGTTGAATATTATGTATTCATAGTCATGATGATTTTGATATTGATACTGTAATATGTGTAAATATATCATTGACTAACCTTATGAGCGGATATTACTGATGACTATTTGAGTGTGGCAGGAGGCCACTAGTATGCACATGCATGTGATTGGTCAGTGACCTCCAGTTTGATTGATTGCATGCTATTGATATTAAAGTTTAATGTTTAAACAATATTCTATTATGATTTATAATATCATGTTAGTGGCTGTAGGCATAGGCCGGTTGCTTGGATGAATAACTCACACGTGGATGATGTGGTTGTAAAAGACAGATGAAATTCATGGGAGATATGGGATAACGTCCCTAATTCCATCCATTATCACTTTGTTGTTCTCCAATTTGACCCTGTTAAGGATCGATACCAAGGCACTCAATGGAGGTTGATAAGACCTCCCCACTTTAGGTCCTAGGTTGGCTCCTTGGACCAAAGGGGGTGACCCTTGACATATTACAATTGATATTGCCCCATATTACTTTGGAAAAATCATTTAAAAATGTTTAGGTTTTCCATATTAAGGATAGTATTTAAGATGAAATGTGGAGATTTAATAATAAAGAGGAGGCGATAAAGAATTTAAACTGTCATTTGAAATTAAGGTCTGCCATAGAGAGTGCCTTTATTCCTGTCACATAAATACTTACAAGTTAGTGAATGAAATATTTAGAGGAAAAATGTGTCTAACAAATATCGTAAGTATTTTCTAGCACAAGGGAACACAAACATATTAAATACTAAGTAATAGTGTGTATTTGTCTTATTATATAATAATAAGAAAACACATTAAATCATATTAGATACTAAGTAATAGCATGTATTTACCTTAGTATTTAATAACATGAAAACACATTAAGTTGCATTAATAAACTTATAGCATGAACGAAAATCATAAATTAATCATCAAACTTAATGGTTCACAATAAATGTAGATATTTATAACATTGATAATTTAAGATATAAAATCTTTATGATTGATGAGTGATATTGCATATCTTTCTCACATAAAAATTCCAAAAGAAATCATTTCTTAAAACCCTAAATCATCAAGTTATTATAATATTCACTCTTTTAGAAATACAATTTTCATGACTGGGTTTTGGGGATGGTCGAAATGGATCTAAGGTTTTCTTTTCGGCATCCACCATAGGGTTGAGGTAGGGTTTTCTGCGGGAGGTTTTCTACCACATTTGGAGAGCCTGCCCATCACTATTTTTGCCTCACATCTAGCCTCCACCTTCGCTCGTGAAGCACTATATACCTTGTTGATCTTTCCGACAGGTGCATAGCCTTGCCTCCTGTCAAACATTGATTATTTCCTTGTCGATCCTCAAGGATACACTTATTTTGACTCTGGTTACATGAGAATGAACATTGGTGCTGAGATGGAGGAGGATTTCATGGACTATTATGCCAATCCATAGGACAGAGTGCCTATCTGGAAAGAATCCCCACATCATACACTGGGAATGGAACCACCACTGCCATTTGGATCCCTGAACGTAGGGCTTCATTCAAATTTCTATAATCCTGCAGAAGACTATAAATTACGTATCTCACTAGGTTCTCCTTCAGAGTGTCTCAATTGTGATTTTTGGCACAACATTGGGGTTTCAACACCAGATATCTCAGAATGGTTGGGATTGTAGAATTTTGGGGTGAGTTCTACTAAAATTTCCTTGGACGCATTGCATTTCACTGATAATTGTATCAGCCCTAGAAACCCTATCACACCTTTGTGGTCCGCAAAGACCTGCCCTGGTTCATCTATAACTCTAGGGATTTCTCATGTTGGGGTGGTTGGGGAAATTGTTGTTTCACAACCTCATGGGGATTCTGGTAGTTTGAAGGATTCAAGTCTAAAGAACATATGGGTGTCCCTATGAGTATAAAACCTGGAAGGGAAGCTGATGCAGTGGGGGGTGCACATATTAGGCATTGGTGGGTTTTAATTCTTCCTCCACGAGATATCCTCCCCTTGGAAAAGTTGATGAAGTTGCCTTGTGGAAAAAAGGTAAATTGTTGAAGTGCACCAAGGTTAAAGAGTAGGACTGGGTTCTAATTTTAGGTGACAATATTCCTTCTAATGACATTGTGGACATTGTCGACAGGGTTATTCTGGGATGGGTTCAAAGTAGGAAATAATCATCCTCTCGGCTGAGGAAATGGGCTTAGGAAGTATGGATTCAAGACATGGTCGTATTGCCTAAATGTTTCACCATGTCCGAGGGATGGTTCACCTTCAAATTTAGTAGTGTTGAATAAGTGACCTAGGCTCTCTCAAGGTACTAGACCATTGAATTGGCTCCCATTCTCTTCAAGCCATGGACACCGGACACCTCTATTTGACCCGGAGCGAGGAACAATTGGGAGCAGGAACTATCTAGGTGAGATGGTTGAGGTTTCCTCTGCATTTATGGTCCGAAGACATCTTTTGATGCATTAGGAATGATTTAGGGAAATTTTTGGATTTCGACAGAGGGTATCTCGAGTCTAGAAATAAGACATATGTTAGACTTTTGGTTCATCTGGACACAAGGGAGGGTTTGGTGGCCAATTTGGTGCTACAATATCGAGGGCTTGTTCATCTTCATAAGTTAGATTATGAAGGTGTCTCATTTCGATGTCATCATTGTCATGAATTCGACAATGTATTCAACAATTGCCCTCTCTTGCAGAAAAGATCTATTGACATTGGTCATGCAGACGCCCTCCAGGAAGGGATGAATGTTGGGGGTATTGCTGGGACTTCTCCTTCGCGTATGTCGGGAATCCCACCACATGCAGCACCTTTTAAGAGCCCACATGTGGAAAAGATGGTACATAAAGGGTCTGACACTAGAATGAGAGCTCGCCATAGCACAATGATGACAACCTCCTCTGTAGGTACCTCCCCCTCTCCCGCCTCTCATCTTCATATTTTTTATTTTATTCCTTGTTCTGCTCCCTCTGTTGTTGGTGAACATATGTTATCTTTGGGATTGGGGGTTATATCTTATAAAATTACAACTACTCATGTGTGTTGTCTGGCTCCTGCACCCTCTTTCCTCCTTTTGAGGACGAATCCTTTGAGATCATGTCTTGTCCTCGATATAACCTACAATCCCTTTGCCCCTTCTTCACTACCTTTGGAGATATCTTTGCCCAGACTTTTATTTGGTGGGGTGATATCTACAGTTGATGAGGAAATTTTGAGGCGCTCCAAATCTATAGTACTTGACATCTTGAAAATATTCATGATATATAATAATGTTAGGAAAACAAAGTCAATTTAGTGTGTTCCACAAATTATAGTAGATGAGTGTGCTATAGAACAAGAGGAAGTCATAGACTAATGGTAAGAGGTGTGCTATAGGGAAGTGCAATGTGACGATGCTATGAAACGCAATAGTGTTACACAAAGAGATGAGATATATTACAATAGAGGGAATGCACCACTGCAAAAGGGAAAGGAGGTTTGTTTCACTTAGAATTGTAATAACAATTAAAGTTAAGAAAGTTAAGAAAGTGCACAAGGACTTACTCGGAAACTATTGGAATTATTCAATTGTTGGCAATGATGTGAAGATCAATAGCAATATGTGAACTACTATACTCTAGTGTGCTGATAAGTAGAAGGATTTCGCGACAAAGAGGAAGGGAAGGCGATGCAATAAGGAACTGCTTCGCATTGCACCATGCTAAGGAGGAGCATTGTGTGGAACTAAGGATGAACGTGATGTGCTAAGGATGTTTTACCATTGCAATTTTCTTTATTCATTAACTTGGGGACACAAAAGGATGTTTATCTTTGAACACACAAGATGAGGGGGACTCCAAATTTTAGAAGTATGCCAAAATTTGGGGTTTTTGTAGCTGCTAAAATAGGTTGCAACTCCTTGTTACAATCTAGGTGCTGCAATTCCCTGCTACAATGCTAGTGTTCTAACTTCCTACTGTAACTCCTGTGTGGCAACTCCTCATTGCAAATTTGGTGTTGTAACTGCTTTATACAACTCTAGTGCTACAAATCTAATGCTGCAATGCATTTTTGTATCTCTTAGAACTGCGAGTATACACCATAACCATTAGCCATCAAAATTGGTTGCTACATCTCTTGAAACTGTGAGTCAACAATGGAACCATGAGGCAATTAAACCTTGAGCTAATGTTGTTACAAAAGTTTTTATTTCATTATTTCAAATTGTATCAATATTAGACATGATTAATTAAGTTGTTAATAATGATTTTGGAATTATGTGAGTCATTTATTGTTTGCTAATGATTATCAAACCACATGAGAAACTTGTGGACACATATTTATTGTTTGCTAATTGTTAGCAAACTATATGAGAAACTTGTGGATATCATTTATTGGATGTTATTTTATTTTTAAACAAAATTTATGTATAAAAGGAGTTCCTCTTTTATTCCACGGGAGAGGATTGTTAGAGCAATGTCTAAATCATAATGAAACAATTTAATTATTGAGTTTTTATTTTAATTGTAGTATATAATTTCTATAATTTATGATTTGATTAATTAATTTAATTTATCTCTTTTGCATATTTATTTCCTCTACATATTTATGAAATAATAATTTATTTTAATTAGCTTAGTTGATTAAATTAATTTATGGTGTCAATGCAACAAGTGTTGATAAATGTTAGCACTTTGTCCTATGGAGGTAGTATCCACTCAATTAAAACAATGTTGTATGATTTAGGTAGTTATCTTCTTTGGTTGTGTGTTTTAAATCCTTGGTTATTCATTCATGTGGAATTTATTTCATTTCATTCTATACCTAATTTTTTATTGTAACACGCCCCCTTACCACCCATGGCTCATACTAAAGGTAGAAGGATGAAGTTACTATGATGACCCGACCTCCAAAGTTCAATTATGGAAATGGGGTCATAAAATTTCAAACTTTTTCAAACTTCTCAAACCCAGAATAAATAATGACGTTGCATTCATCTCAACGAGCCCTTTTCGACGATATAAGATTTACCTTAGTCCAATATAAGGATCAAAATATATAATCATTTATATTTTTTGGCCAAAACTCTCTACCACATGATCAATGTCTCCATGTGGCATCCACATGTCACCCAACACAACACCTACTTGGTTACGCCACCATTGTGATCGAGCCCACATGGAAGGCACTCTCTTGTATAGTCACATAAGTGAGAATTTGGACAGTCGACCCACTTACCAAAATAAGAAAAATGAAAAGGATAAGCATCCTCGAGGAAGAAGGCCACAGAGGATAGAGGGATTTCAAAAACAAGAGAGAAAATAGATACAATGCAAAAGTCAGCAACTAAAAAAATAACAAGAGAATATAACCTTGTGATACTAATAGAGCATAGAAAAAGAAATCAATTATTTTGTTGATCATTGGGAGGTAGAAGAACAACTCTCAGGTGAGGATGGTAGTATCTAGACTTCCTATAAGTCAAGAGGGTGGATATGGTTTTCTCTAGATTCCCTTAACAACTTAGGTGGACGCCTGCTCCTTGGATTCCTATTAGTAGAGTTGTTTAGCCTCC
>APFE031330916.1:0-18280 GCA_000404065.3 Pinus taeda | reverse complement strand
CGCTCAACAACATTGTCAGATTTGGATGATTCAAGAAAAATTACATCTCTAGATATAACAAACTTTTTATTTTCTTCATCATAGAGGCGGTATTTGAATACCCCAAGAAAATACACTTACGACTTCTAGCACCAAGTTTGTTTCTATGTACCTTTGGTATCAGAGCATAACAGGTGGAACCAAAAATCCTGAGATGTTTGACCGAAGGAACATGTCCATACAACAATTCATAAGGAGTCTTGTTTCTTATAGCACTAGATGGACATCTATTCTTTATATATGCAGCACATAGAACAGCATCAGCCCAAAACATTATCTTTACATTTTTGAAAAAAAACATGGATCGTACCATATTCAAGATTGTTCTATTCATTTTTTCAGCGACACCATTCTGTTGGGGATTGTAAGGCACAGTTGTTTGATCTTTAATCCCATGTTGGCGAAGATAGTTTTCAAATTCATTTGATGTATATTCTTTTCCATTATCAGTGCGAATAGACCCAATATGAGATTGTGCATCATTTTCAATCCATTTATGAAAATTCTTGAATGTTTAGAAAGCATCAAATTTGTTCTTCAATAAATAAACCCAACACATTTTAGTGTAGTCATCAATAAACGTCATGATATATTTATTTCCATTTGCAGACGAAACAGGGATTGGACCACATAAATCTGAATGAATGAGTTCAAGTTTTCTATGTGCTCTTGAATGTGAATCATGAAAAGACTATTTGCTATGCTTTCCTAGAATGCAAGCATCACATTGCCTAATTTTTCTAGGAATTGTAGGCAAACCAGCAACACCATTTTTCTTCAATAAGCAGAGATTGTCATAGTTCAAATGTCCAAATCTAGCATGCCATAATAAACTTGATGGAAGTGTACCTCTTCATGATGAGAATTGTATGAGAAATTTTGTGCATGAGCAGATGTTCCTTGTAGTTTGAGAAGCCTTTCTTCTTCTATTCCCCTCATGACAAGTGAGTGGTCAGATGCTTTTCTTACCTCAAGCTTTCCATCAAACATGTGAATGGAGTGACCTTGCTAGTGGATGTGGACCAAGGACATCAAGTTTCTCTTGAGCTGTGGGAGATATAGAATATGATCCAGAAGAAATTCTGGAAGACCAGGCAGTTTATGCTTGATTGTGCCAAGCCCTGATGGCTTGATTTTTGACTTATCTGCAAAGTATACTGCTCCATTAACATTGTTAGTGAAATCTTCAAAAAAATCTTTTCTATGAGTCACGTGATAGGTTGCTCTTGAATCAAGCAACCAATCATTTTTCCAGGAAGCAAGTGAAGCATTAAACAATTTTTCATTTACTCCAATGTTACATTGTGCCTCAACATAGTGAGCGGATTGAGGTGCTTTACCTTTTTCTGTATCATCAGTTTTACCTTTCTGTTCGTTTCTTTTCTGCTCAATTTTGTCCCATGGTAGCTTGCATGTAGAGGCATCATGTGATCCATTTCTTTTGCAGCGAATACAATGTAAATCTGCCTTTTCTCCTTGAGAATGTATTCCCCCCCTGCCTCTGAAGTATCTTCCTCTTCCTCTTCGTCCACCTCTTCCTCTTGTAGAATCTTGAGCAGGATATTTTTCTTTATTAGCCATGCATACAGTCTCTTCAGAAGATTCAGGGACTGTCTTTTTTCCAAAGGCTTTTTCTCTTTCAGCAAACTTTTTCACAAGAGAGTCAAAGGTTATATCCTTGAGATTTCCATTTGCTTGCAAAGACTCAAGATAATTGGAGTCTGTAGGATACAGTGCCTTGAGAAAAGCAATAAGAGATATATCCAGCTCAACTTTAGTGGATTTGATATCATGCACTATAGATTTTATTTCAGATGCAAGAGCAAGAGGATCATTATTTTGCAGTTCAAGAGTGAAGAGTTTAATCATAACTTGGATGACTTCAAGTGCAGAATGTGAGTCATAGAGCTCTTTCAGCTTTTGTAAAGCTTCAAAGGCAGTTGAACATGTTGAAATGTGACGACTCACCTCCTTATTTACAGACGCTGCGATCAATGCATATGCTTTGATATTCTTGTTTTCCTAGATGGCAAGCTCTTTGTCTGATGTAGGCTTTTCTGCGTCACTGTCTCCTTCTCCGACACACACTCCTTTCCACAGCTCATTGAAAATGAGGGTGTGTTGTACCATCCTAGACCAATCAGGATAGTTCTCCTTGCCAGTGAGAACTATTCCTATCATAGAGATGATTGAATGCATTCTGTAAAAGATTACTTGTGCTGATATAAAAAAAATTTGCTGATAGACTAATACTTCTGATGGCAAAAAAAAAAATTCTCTTATGAAAAAAAAACTTCTGCTGCTATATAGTCAAATTTTCTGCTGCTATCTTTGGCATCTAAAAGTATGATGGACTTCAATCAAACAGCGTTTAAAACAGTGACATATCAAAACTGCGCTATGCATATATCAATCATCCTTTAAAATATTAGCTTACATCACCATGTGAAATCCAGTAAACTCTCAATTTTAGCAGAACAGATCCCATATTCGCCAGTCTGAGAACACCCCCCTCGAAAATCATCCATAACAGCTTTGAATGGACTGCCCCTAATGAGTAAAATCCCACTAAAATATCTTGTTGATGCACTACTAAAATGACCGGTTGTAGAGGGGCCCGAATGCTTGTTGCGCAAATTTAGATGAAGGAGTTTGGTGGGGATTCATGCACAAGAGGCCTGCAGCTCTGGAGGAAGAAGTTGGAGCATCGAATAACAGTGATAACGACGACAGTTTATAGCAAAGGGGCGACTTAAGTAGCAATGATAATTATAACAAAGCTGGGGAAGGACTGACAAAGATAAGTTCACGACTACGACTTGAGAGTCCGTATGTGTCGTTCATTTATGCTTTGTTTCGGCATGTCACTGTCATTACCTGATATTATCTCGATATTCATATCATACTATTAAGGGGATACGTCTTTGAAAAACACCATACAATCGGTCAATCGGTACAAACAATTATGAAGGGAATAATATAAGGGAAGTTGAAAGGTAAGAGAAGAAAATTCTTCATCGGTAATGTAGATCCCTTAGTGATGAAGCCCAATAGAATGAACGACTGATGAATGGGGTGCTAACCCTAACCGCAATGTCTAGAATATTTCGGCATTATCAAATCACCTCGACTGATTTGATCAGTTCCTTGCTGAAACATTGAAAAATTGGAAATCCCTGAATTCGGGTTAGAGCAAACTGGGAAGCTTTGAGTGCTTAGATCTGTGTACCTTCGTTTTCAAATCCTGGCTGCACGTTATTGAGTAATGCGCAAGGATATAAGGCCAAAGCATCGATGCATGTCGAGCAAGGAACAATCTTCGATTTCCTTCAGCATGACTCACAGACCAAATGAGACAGAAAGGAGAGCCAAACGAAAAATGAAGAGTTTCATTTCGTTGAGTAATATGCAAGCGGAAAGGGAGACTGACAATGCAGGCGTTTCAATTCAGATACCAGGCTTCAACAGAATTTTTGCAGAATACGTTATGAACAGTACTAGTGCTACTGCTATCAGCGCAACTCCTCCAACTGAGCCAACTATTATGCAGCTTCGGGTGTGGGAAAGAGGAGCAGAAGGCAGGCAGTGGACAGGAGTTACAAAGCAGGGTTAAAAAAGAATCGAGGACCTGTTCTCTGATACCATGTCAGGCCAAGAGTAACTCCAGAAAACTAATGTGTTTATTCATTTAGCCAGCTATCTATTATATACATGAATGTGATTGTTCAGTTCATCTTCTCGATCATTGTTCACATTCGGTTCCCCAATCAATGAGGATTAGGTGTCAACAGTTTCTCCCAGTAAATCGCCAATTGTTGTGCTGTACAACCCCCCATTTCATAAAATTTTTATCTTTAACTATAATAAGAAATGGGTCCCTTTTATAGGTGTGTGAATAAAATTGGTATCAACTCATCCTTCATAAAAAGGTCCGAAAAGAAATACATTATAAACCTTTTGAACAAATATAAATCAGTCTTATGAAATAAATATATAATTATTTATTATTGCGATAAAGCAATCGCAAGATCGCATATCGCAACAACAAGGGATGCATAACACAAAGACCCATTGGTTTACCCCGATCCAAAAAGTGAATAACTATCGGATATCGGGAAAGGCAAGCAAGTGTAACAAAAGGCCCTCCCACTTTTCTCTGATGCGATATCGCTATCAGCAATCGGGGAATGTAGTGCACACACATTAAAGACACCTTTAAAAAACTCCCGATGCGATAAGGTGTATCGCCATTAGGGATCGGGGATTTTGCAATGACACAAATATTATTACCCAAGCATTTCTCCGATTGCGATTGCGATAAAGCTAAGCGCGAATTTCAAAATAGATTGAAAAGGCTTGCATGTATTATTTTAGATTATTATTAAAAGCCTTCCCATTCCTGATAGTGATTCACTTGTGATTATCCACCAAAAAATCAAGCCACGCTTGAATGAATCATTCGGCGAATAAACAATATGATGGGTATTTAAAATGATTGACAGGTTAAAGTGGCCAATTAATGGAGCAATTATGCCGAGATCTCCCCTGAGATTGTATCTGTGGCAGTATTATTTTAATCCTTCATTATTCGTTAATTGATATAACTCTTTCATATTGGCTCGCACCACCTATTCTTTGTATTACGTTCATTTTACTCCTTGTGCAGAGCTCTGCCAAAGCAACAAATTCAAAGTCAAATGGGGAAGAAATCCAAGAGATTTGTGGCAGCTTCAGCTCTCGCAGTAATAGGACAATCTACCGCTGATCCAGGACCAAGCAAGAAAGGATTGATTTCAGACACTACCTGTCTTGGCCTCGGCAACACAAGCTGGCAAATCATTTATAATCTAATTGAAGCTTAAGAGCTTGAAACGGTATCGGTCCAAGATACTGCAGATTCAACTAGAAAGTCAGAGGCTTCCTTGAAGGACTTAGCCGATCATATCTACACCGAATAGCAGCTCGAGAGAAAATTCTTCCGTATACAGATGTAGTGCGATGGGCAGTAGAGGAAATCCTTATTATGAATAGAACATTCTGCACAGTCGATGGGAGAGTCTTCAACTTGTTCCAACCTGATGATTTGAGAAAAATGTATCACTTACCTAAACCACAAAATAAATACAATAAAGCATTTCTGGAGAAGTTCACAAGTGAGAATGAAACTGAATCAGCCCCTTTTCGGGAATGGAGACAGAACCCCACAAGGCACAAGCATGAATCTTCAGGTAAGTACTTTGTCGATTCATTATGTTCTCCCTACTATTACGACGGGGCAATGATGTGTAGGATTTGGGGATTACATGATTCGGCAAAATTCACGATTGAAATGGTTCCTCTAATGGAAGCGGCAGTCAATATTGAGATAATGGATTGGGGAATATATTATCAGATAATTTAGCCACTGCTATTCTTGAGTTTAGAAATAAAACTCGCGTTACCGATAGGTCTATTCCTCCGTTTTATTTTAGTGCTTATATTTTAGATACTCTCTATTTCAACTCTGAATTTCCTGTCCTGGGGTGGAGATGGACTCCACAAGACCCCATGTCGATTCACATTTATCATCAGAAGCTATGGAAAGCACGCTATAAGGACCACCTGTATCAAATTTGTAATGGTTTTATGTTGCCCATTTACCGTGCCATTTTTGACAAGTCTGCTTCGAAGATTTCTTCACAAGCAGAGATTGACCTAACCGCTCTAGGAAACTGGTTTGGGGAGGATAAATTCACATACATAAGGGTTTTTGGTAGCCTTTCCAGGCCTCATGTCCTTCCTCTGTACATACCTGACAAGTTGTTGGCCCGAGAATTAGCCTATCAAATTACGTCCGCAGGAGCAACCAAAACTCTGAGGACTTCAAAAAAGTAGGTTTGGCCTACTTTTCCTCTAACATGCGGTGTTTATACTTTGCATGACTATAAGAATGCGGAGAAGGAAGCAGAGAAAATAAACATTCTAAATCTTGCCACTATTCCTAATAGGCGATTTGACCCAAGGAAAGTCATCTACAATGTGCTAGAACTGGCCAAACTCACAAAGTTTGATCATAAGGAAGATGCTTTTGATGACTTATTCTCTTCGGCAGAGTCATTATTCCAGGTCCAAGCACTGGCTAAAATGAGATATAATGACGAAGGGCTAGTAGAATTCAATAAACTCAGAGAACAGAGGTTGCAAACTCTACCTCTGGATTTATTAACTACTGCCCCGACGACACAATCAAGCGACCTGAACAATGATTCATCGACAAACCTCCTGCTGCATCAAATATTCTCGAGACAGATAAAGAGAAAGAGCAGGAGGAAGTATAGAAGAAAGAGCAGGAGAAAATACAGGAGGAAGAGCAGAAAAAGGAGCAGGATAAGGGCAGTGAAAATGTCAATGTGGATACCCAGATTGATCTGAAACTACTCCAAGAATGGCAGCAATTTGACTCCATCATAAGCAATCTGGAAGGTCCAAAAGGTGTTGATACATCCAAAGCAACAGATACAAAGGATACAACATCAACAAAGGTTCCGAGTGAAGGAACCAGCGGCCTACCCCCTAGTACAGACTTAGAAATAATTCCAAAGGATCCCTCAGATCAAATCATTTTGCAGGTGGAGGACATACCTCCATTAGATGTCTTTTATAGTCCAAAACATAGGGCTGTAGTGAAACGACATCGGAAAAGGAGAAGACTTGATAAACCTTCCCTGTTTCCAGAACAAATAGAGACAGCCAATGTAGTTTGGAAAGAAGAGTTTGATCCTTCTGATGACCTAACGAAGCTTTCCCAGTATGCCAGAGCTTATTCGACAGCCACCATAGACAAGGCATCGGAAGTGAGTAATCTACTAAAATAAAAATACCAAGCAATTATTTTGTTGCAAACACAGCTGTCTGAAGCACAACAGAAAGTTGAACAGTTGGAACAACAATTATCAACACAGCAGAAATTAAATAATCAATTGAATAAGCAGTTGCTTGAAGAAAAACAGAGAATAGACTCAAGCGTGATTCAAAAGTAGAAAGGATTATCAGAAGCATTGGCAAAGTTAAATACGATGAATGAACTAATGGTGAAAACGAAAGATGAGAAAATCACTTTGTTATCACTTCAAATAGAAAAGTTCAAGAGTCTTCCACAACCTATCGATTTCATAACAGAAGCGCTACAGATTAATAAGGCATTGGTGACACGGATAAGACTATTATGTCATAATATTTCTCAGGTTAAGCCCCTTTGTGATATAACGACATCAATAATCGATAAATCAGTTGATACTAGACAGGATTTAGAGCAGGCCGACAAGACCCTGAAAAATTTTCTTGCTTGGCAAGACACCAGTGAGGGACAGGCAGCAAATATACCCAAAATCCTAGAATCACATAAGGAAATCCTATTTTTAGAATGGCAGTCATAGCTGATGAAGGTAGAGAGAGAAGTTTCTAGATGTAGATTATCTATAAGTAACTTAATTGAGTTAATAAATAACACTCTCTATCTGTCTAATATGATTTCATAATGTACCCCAGGTAAATTGTTATCAGCTAAGACATTGGAGCAAGCATGCAATCAGGAGTTGGAGAAGAATGGAAGGTTAATTGCAGGCATTCAAAGTTTAACTTGGGACACCTATTGGTTGTTCCTAGTAAAACCATACAGCCAGAGAGCCGCCCTCAAGTGTCTAACCAATGCGATCGGTTGTATCATTCCCGAGATTCATGATGCCACATACTCGGCTCAGCTCCATTCTTGTCTCAGCCGCCCTCCAGAATTGGAACCGATTCTTGCAATCTGCCAACTCAGATCAAAGGGAGAACAGCCGAAGTGATAAATCATGCTGCCGACTACCAACAAACCTACTGTGGAGAAGATATTCAAGATCCAGTTGTACCAATTAAATAGCATTTTATTTTTGTAGTTAGTTAGTTTAATTAGTATTTATAGACCCTTTCATGCATTTAGAAAGGGTCCTCAGTTTTTGTACAAGACTAAAACCTGGAAGTTGCACTATTGTACTTCCGGTATATTTTTTATAAAGACTGGGCCATTATTCCAAATTTTAATGAAGAAGATTTTATGTGGATGTGCACTATTGCCTTGATATGAAAGTATCTCTGAGTTGAAAAAAGGAATTCAAATTGCAATTGATATCGGGAATGATTTACAGCACATATGGTACTACTATCTATGATCTAGTTTCATTCTTTAATGTGAATCATTATTTGATTACTCTTGCTATCATTGAATATATGTATGTGTTTTCAAGAGCATTCCTTGTATTTTTCACTATTGGATGTTTAAGGGGTGTTATTTTTTTAGTCATATATGTATCAGTGATATATAAAGGATAAGTGTAACAATGTCTTATTAATTAATTTGTTCAACTATTTGAACAAAGAAATTATTATATGAATGAATGTCTTTGTTTATCAAATAGAATCATCTATATGCTTATTGGTGAATAAAGATTATCAAACGTTGCACTTAGAAATAGAAATTTCCCAGGATAGGATAGTTATTCATATTTTTTATTTTAGATTAAATCATTCATCCATTACCATTTTATTAGAAAACCATTCACTCATACATCCCCTTTTTATTCATCATTGGGAAACTGGTCCCATTACTTCCATTCGGAGCCACCACACCAAACGGAAAAGGAGCTGCATTAAGGTCCGGACCAGGTGGTTTTCCCCGATGTTGTTGCAGCGATTTTCGAGGCATCAACACTCTCACAACTAGCCAGCTCTCAGTGTAATCCTCCTCGATGCTCACAAGTAATCAAGACTTCTCCTAAGCCTTCTCCTCTACCCTCCAAACCTTCTTTTTCATTGTGCAGTTTTTCCTGGGTGATCATCCTATTACCAAGTGTAACACTGATCTCTCACACTAATCTCACACCCTGTAAAATAGCACAATCCTCAAGGAACCCTTAATCCTTCCGCTTGGATGATTTTCCATTATAGGAAAAATCCATCCAACTGACAGTACATTGTCCCTCCTCTGATCTCAACTGGGTCTTTCTCTAAACTAACATGCATGAGTTATTCATGAGAGAATCTTTAGTTATCTAAAGTGCAGCAGTTATATGCAAGCATGCATTAATTAACTGAACTTACTTAATTTAAACAATTTGTTTAAATCAATTATAACTGGACTTGACTCAGTCAATTGATCCAACTAATTACTACTCAAATTAGAACTCATCCTTATCTCTTTAACTGATGGATAAGTTCCTCAATTAATAGATAAGCTATTGCATTTCCTCACATAGAATTCAAGTTTGATTTTCCTTAACTAATTAACTCAAGATGAATTAATTAATTAATTAAAAATAGCAATTTTATTTTTAGCACTTCCATTTTTCATTCCCTATTTCCCAATCCAGCACTAGTACTCAAACTGTTATTTTTAGTAGTGTTATTTTTAGCACTTCTATTTTTAGCTTTTCTTGTTGCCATTTTCAACACCCCTTCCCCTTGGGGGAATACCATCCTCGATGTTTTATGAAACCTATGGCTAGTAAAACCACTAAAAATCAAAACATAATTCTTATGGAGCTTTATAACTTAGCTCGGTGCAATATTTATAATGAACAATCGTTGAAAACAAAAACCAACATGACAAATATGACAACATGACAACCATACTGCTTATTGGATCTTTATAACATAGCTCATTACAGTATTTACAATAAAAACCATACATAAATATATACGTATACCAAAACTCATTTGCCTCAACTAGAAAAAAAATGAGGGATACAAAGCCTGCATCTGATAAACCATCTCCCATGTAGCTTCATCAGGCCCAAAGTTCTTCCACTACATATTAACTTGCTTGATTTCTCAGTTTCAGAGCATGAGTTATTTCCACTCTAATATACATTGAGGTTCTAGCTAGAATTCTCCTGATGGTTCCACCTACAATACAGACTGGTCAATCACATGATCATCATCCTTCACATATATTTTAAGTAATGAAACATGGAAAACATCATTGACTTTCACTTTCGACAATAGTGAGAGTCTGTAGGCCACTGGTCCAATCCTCTCAAGTATCTCGAAAAGCCCACAATACCGTGGTACAAACTTGGCACATGACCCAACCTCAAGGAATGCCCAATGGCTTGATGCATAAGTAGACATGCTCCCAAACCTAAAGCTCCTTAAACACCCTATGCTAATCTACATAACTCTTTTGCCTATCATGTGTTGCCTTTAGATTCTTCTTGATAACCTTCATTTCTTATTCCATCTATGCCAACATATTATGTCCAATCAACACCCTCTTCATTGGATCACTCCAACTTATAGGAGTATTACAACTTTGCCGAGAAAGTGCCTCAAATGGACTCATCTTCAAGAAATCTTGATGTTGGCTTGTTGGGGCCTGACCCAGATTCGGAGTTAATTAGCCAAACAAATCTCAATAGTTTGTGTAGCACATACTGAGGTCTCACCAAAAGTAGTATGGGAGGGTGTTAAAGCTAGGTTTCCACACCTTGGAGACATCTAATGAGTTCGACTAGTCCTTTGTCTGTTCCTGTGTGTAGGTGGCTTCTCGCTCCTTTCACGCCTCGCGACCTAATAGTCTGCCCTCACACAACCCTAACTAGGAGTTGTGTCGCGCTCTGTGTTATTACCCGAGATCTTATTTGTCCTTCAGTGTTAGTTAAGCACCTTTGCCTACCTAAATGTCTTAAGTTATATTTAACAATACAAAACGTTCATACAGGTGCACGCAGTTAATAAAGAGTATATTTGCAAATTATATCAATCATGCATTAACCCATGAATAGATACACAGACTTATAACAAAACTTCTCTTTATTGATTCTCCAATGGTTACAAACTCAACCTGCCCTATGCACTCAGCTGCAAGGGTCCACACACTCAATTGCAGACTACTAGGCCTCTGCACACTAAGCTACAGAGCCTTCTCCTACTCTATGACCCATAGACACACTTTATACTTCGACTCAATCACTTAGACTTCCTTATTCCTTCATTATTAGTACGTTTTCTTTTACACTTAGAGCCTTGCTCTATTTATATAATCCCATGGTCCGTGGACCATGGGTAGGTCTATCGAGCTGACATTACATTACAAAACTAGGGTAGACAACCCTATGACTCTATCCTACTTTCAGTCATGGAGCTTTTACAACAAGATTTGATCAAAACTTGGGCTTTAAGCCCCAAAATATGCCTTGGGGGAATTCCATGCCCAACAGGCCCCCAACACAAACATCGTGACTCGCACTCGAGTCACTCTGTCGGCGCGACGATATTTGTGCGAAGTCCCTCCAACTGTTCTCGAATTGTGTCAAGGTCAACAGCGTACTAAGTTGTTGCTTGTTGAATCTGCTGCATACGCTATTCCAAGACTTTTGTGTTGGGAGTGCTTCTCTACATCAGTATGTGCATCCCCTGCATGTACGCGAGCTTGCCTTCAATTTTTTTCGTGATGGTGAAGGCCTCATCGATTCAAGGCTGAACGCACACCCTTAGGACTGCTTCCTTATGTCATCCCGCGTCCACTTACTCCTTCAACACTTTAGCCTGCTATATCTACGCGAGCCTCTAAGTGAGGGCCACCTTTTGCGCAGTTCCTTTGACACTGTCATATTGCTGTTGGAGTTCTCGCACCTCTGTCTCCAAGCATTGGATGTTGGGGTCCTCCTGTAAATTTCTAAGGACCTCAAATGATTCTTCCAACATGCTAGTGTAGTCTCGCACTGCACTGCCAATTTCCTCCAATCCTGTTCTGATAGCACTAGCACATTGTTCTCTAACATCCGAGGAGGTGGACATCTATGCCTTTAACCGCAACTCGACAATCTGAAGGTTCAACTCTAGCTAAACCTTTGTCATTTCTTTCCTCGCCTCATAGACCCCTGCTACTAACCTATGGATATGTGCCTCTGTTGGTATGTCTGCTGGGACAGCCGACTCCGGGACGCATTGGCAAGCGTCATCTATCACCTCTACCAGTTTTTGATTCTGTGACACCACTTTGTCATGTCGCAAGCTCAGTTGTTCCATATTTATTTTCTTCTCACTAAGGACTTGGATTGCATGGATCTCCCTAGCTCACAGCTTTGCAGTTATCCCATCCTGCAACACATATAAGATCTCGCGCAGGAGTGCAGCTATATTGATACCGAGACCATTCATTGCACTAATCAAAGGCCTGTCAGCCTCATTTGTTGTGACTAGTGCCCCTTTTGGCAGTACTATGGTATTTGTCATCCACGCGCGCAACATCTGCTCTACTATCGTGGAGTCAACTACAAGGTTGGTCAAAATAGTACCAACCTGAGGAAGGCATGCTTGTAATTCCTAAAATTGCGCTCTAAGGGCCCCGAACACAATCTGGTTCTCCTACATGAAATCTTGGAGAGCCTCCAAGGTGACATTGCACACTGTTTTTCCAATGTCATGCAAATCACCCTCGATTAGGGTGATCGGGTCAATGGACAAATTTGATTCCTTTACCCTTTTACGCAACCCTGCCTGCTTTATTGGGTGATGATGCTTTAGCTATGTCAACGTGGTTCGTGTGTCCTCACCTCCCTCTTCTGTCTTTGCTTTCTCTGCTTCCTGCCCCTGTGAAGGCGTCGTTTGGCCCTCACCCACCTTCATGGTTGCCTCTTGTGTTGTTGCTGTGGGTGTGACCTTTTCCTGCTCAGCTGCTTTCTATGTTGCGTCTCGCACTTCGGTTGTCGCTGCTTCCTTCCTTCACTTTTTAGCCAACTATGCTATGTGCAACTTGGCCTCGTCTTTATTTCTTTGTGCCACCAACTTCTTGATCTTTGCAATGTTTGGGGCATGCCAACTCTAGTAGCCATGCCTCCAGTACATTAAAAATGGCACCATTTGTGGCTATGAAGGGTAGCTTTATCAACTATTTGGTCGGGTCCTTGCACGCCCTGATATAAACATTATGCATGTCTGCTTTGAATTCTGCAAAACCCTATAGACTGTTGTAGACAGTAGGCGATAACCACGGCTTATGGTTGATCCCCATTTTGAGGTTCATATCCATGAACACCCAAAAGATTTTACTATTGTGGATCCTCTTAGCATCCTTTGTTTCCCAGAGCGAAGTGTACTTCATAGCCTTTGGTAAATCCCTGTCAATTATGGGGAATTGACTATCCTTCGACAATTCCTTAGCCACAAGAACTATGGACAGTAGAAGCCATGCATATTGGAACGTTTTTCCCTATTCCTGAGCTTTGTGGAAATTTTCTAAAAACTCCTTGTAGAGGAACTCAAACTAGTTAAATTGGACCCCCTCCGTGCACTGCTCTGGCAGTGCTACCACCAGCGCGGGTACTTCATCCACGCGACACTTGTGCATGACCTTTCCTGCTAGGATTTGGGTCGCCATGTGTACTTCTTTCTCCTTGATGTTGGAGATGGCGTAGCCCCTCTTCTTATTTTCCAACTTGTACTTTTTCTTCATGGCCTTTGCGATAGCCAAGTCACTGTTCTTTCCTTCCTATATGTCCACAAGTTCCTCCCCTTTGCATGGAAGTTGACAAATGTGGTGAATCAATTCTGCTGTGATGGGGATGGGCTCCTCCAACCACAAACACCCATCATGCACCAGGCAGAATAATTGCCTAATGATGAAGATGGTTATTGGGGCACGGTGGAAGTGAGACACCTAGAGCACGTTGAGTAACCCAACCTTTTCCACTCCGTGCAACCACTTCTGTGGCTCTAATTTTGTCACCCCTGACATGGTGTTCTGCTTGGCCTTCATGAGGTTCCTTGTCTCAAGGTGAAGGAACTTCTCGTGGTCAGAGAGGTCCCAATCTTCGAATTTCAGGCTCGGCATGCATCCCAAGTGCGTGCCCCCAAACATAATGTTGTCTGGGAGGAGCGAGGTCTAGAGTGAGCTCTTGGTCTCATCCAGGTCCTTGGGCACTTTCGCCTTCCCTTTTCACAGGGGGACATATGCAGGCAATTTTTTCGCAGGGTGCGTGGGCTGAGTGTCGTCCTCCATGCCTTCCTCCTTGTCCTCTATAATGATAAGATCCTCCATATCTTCTTCTTCTTCATCTGTCTCTATGGTAACGTCTTCCCCTTCTCCTCCATTGACATCTTGGTGCGTAGCAAGTTCCGCGGGGACACATGTACGTGAACCATTACTTTTTTTTCCTTCTTGGGTCTTGGCATGCACGGTTATTTCTAGATTTCTACCACAACCCGGCACCTTCCAGAGCATTCCGCATAGTCAGGACCTACGCGGCCTCCTCGGCGATTATTTTTGTTATCTCCATAACATCCTTAGCTGTTGTCATTGTATCTATGCAGAAATCTATTACTCATGATCTCAGGGGCTCAATCAATGCTCGACACTCAACAATCAGGGCTCTCCTCAATAGCTCAATTCGTAAATGCCCAAGTTTTGTTTGTTGGGCATCCCTTTGTAATTTATAATGCTTTTTGAATTTGAATTTAACCATTCCCCCCACATCTGGTTCATTAATTCTCCCTTGGTACTAGATTTTTCCAAATCTTGCCCATAAATCACGTCTTAAATGCCTGCCGACCTCTCCATTTGGCCTAGAGTCAAGCATCCCATAGTGAATAATGACCTCAATGGTCACTTTTTTGTCAACCCGCGTGGCATCACAACCCCCCATGTGTGGTCGCAGACCTTGTGATTCTTTGCTTCTGCACGTAGCTCCCAGGCAGAATACTTCATAGTCTCATGCTCCCTTTCAACTGCCTGGAGCACTAAGACTGTCCTCCCTTCGGCTAGTCAGGTGGTCGCACCACCCGTGAAAATTTCCATCCTATCATCCAACATTCTTCCTAGGAAATACCTACCTTTTACTGTTACTAGTGATGTCACGCATCTTATCCTCTATAGCGCATCACCCTGGTTAATTCTCTTAGTAACGTGCAGTCCGAGCCAAGGCATCAGACAGATCAATTCGCAACGATAGTCCTCAAACTTGTTAGAATGATCGTGCGCACCTTGTTTTATCACTGTGGTCTTCTTATTGAGGAACTTATCCCTTATCCCGTTTTCCAGCTTCTTGACTTCCGCTTCTACCAAAGTGCTTTTCCTCCTTAATCGCACCCTTTCTTATTCAAGTTCTTGGAACCTAAAATTTCCCTGTTGGATTTCTTCCTCTAGTCCCATGCGTTCTGCTTCTTACGGTTGTGTGATCCCTTCTTTCCAAGCTCTGTGAACCATCACATCTACTGGTGCTACTATGCATGGACTAGGCTCTTCATGCTCCATGGGGATTACAACATTCACTTCATACTTCAACTTTAGAGGTGCCCGTGTGGTCAGGGTTTTACACATGGTCCTATATGCCGAGAGAACTGCTGGTACACATAGGTCCCAGTCAGCTCGCTTCACATGGGGGACCGTGACATTCAGTGCTTTACATACTTTGTCAAAATCTTCTACATGAATACACTTCTACGCGCTTGGTCTTACCATACTTCTTGTTCCCAAATGGAGGGGTCGTTTATGCCATTGTCTTTCCCACACCTGCGTCTCTATCATGTTTCCTACCGCGAGTATTGTGTGTATTCCTACAATTTTCGTACCATATGGTTGTCCCCACCTAGAAAGGTGAGCGCGCGAGCCGTTTTGTCCATCATACTTGTCTTTTAACCACATCTGAGGCTTCCTAAATTGTAGGTGCATCATCCTTTAACAATCATGCCAGTCCTCAAAACTCTTCTAGTTCATACCCCACCACCTTGTGGGCGTAGTGTGCAGTACCCACTTCAGAGTGCCTAAAAACTATTGTTCCAGCACTTCTCCTTCAAATTTGTTCAGGAAGTCATCCACCTCATTTAGACCATCATAAGTAGGAAAATCTCTTACCTCTGTTGCTACACAATGCAGTGACCTTGTCATCATGTTGCTACACAACGCAGTGACCTTGTCATCATGTTACAGTTGAGCGTGGTTACCTCGTGTAGTCAGTTTTGCCATCATTCTATCTCCTTGTTAGAATCTGATGTGCAAGAGCTTTCGTGCTCCCAAGAGATTCGGCCATCCACAGTTGGATTTACCCAGTCTTGCTCACACGCAGTTATCTTGTAGATGCAGTCCAGATCGTTGTCATTTTCATTGTCACGAACTGGTTCTGTGTAGCATGATCCTTCCACAAGATCTAAAGTTACCACTACTTGCAGTGACTTTTTTTCAAGAATCATCTTGCGCTTCTTTAGATTTATCACTCCATTCATGTCAGTGGCCCAATCTATTCCCAGTAGCATGGGACAGGGATTGTTATCATCAATAATCTCTATCACTTCGAAATCTACTAGTGTGCTCACTCCTTCTACATCTACTGTGATTCCATGCAATCTTCCCAGGGGTAGGATCTTTTTTTGATTCACCATTCACAGTTGGATAGGAGACCATTGCAGTGCAGGCCTGACCATGCACTCCCATGTCTTCTTTGGTAGGAAATTCGCATCTGATCCTAGGTTCAAAGTCACTAGGTCCACCTCATATTCCCTGATCTGCACATTCAATCTTATCTCCCTTCCTATTCACGTCGTGTGATTCCCAAGCTCCCAGACTACGTGCAGTTCTCCTGGCGCATTCTAAGCGCATCTAGTTATGATTTCTTGCAGCCCCTTTATAGCCATGATATGATGCAGTAGCTTCATGCATGTCTCCAAGAACGTAGTGAGCATTGATGGGTCCATTTATAGCTCCAGTTTGTCTTTACTTCCTAAAGTGGATGCATTAGCGAAGCTCCTCTTAGCTTCGATGAAGGTCTCCTTAGCATGTGTTACACAAAAATATCGTCACCTTGATTATTTTCAGTCGGTGTAGGTCTATCACCACCTATACTAGCTTCCTAAGCAAGTCTCAAACCTCAGCTCTTCATAACAAGCTTTAGAAATGAGAGAAAGACATCAAAAAAGCAATGTAACTCTGGTTCCGCACTTTCTCTCACTTTTTCCTGTGGGCCCGCACCTTTTGTTCAGGATATCGGCATACTTATACGCTCTGTGTGTAAAGGGGAGGGTGCGTACCCCTGTGAAAGTCAAAAGGCACAATTTTTATCTTAAAAAACTCACTTTGGGTTAATTCTAGAGGTTTCTAGAAGGATTTGTTACGTGGATTGTTCGTTGCAAGTGGTTCATGCATCCCATAAGAGGAGGAACTAATCCCTTGTTAAGAGGAGCTATCCCTTTGAAGGAGGATTCTATCCCTTTGAAGGAGGACCTGGTAACTGATCTCCATTGCACTATAAATTGAGGCATTGGGTCAGTGGCCAAAGAGGTTAGAAGCTGAACTTTTGAGGGTAAATGCTAGTGAAATCAAGACTTCCTATTTGAGCTTAAGAGGAGAGATCACATACCTTTTTGGCTTCATTGGGGAGTGAGTGAAGCTTGTCAAAGTAGAGGAGACTTCTTGTTGGACCCTGGGAGGAGCTTGTACAGCGTCAAGGCAATGGTTGTAAAGTTCTTCTCCTTTTGAATTAATACAATCAAACTCATTTTTCTCAACAAGTATCTCATGTTACTTGTTTCATGGACTCCTTGACTTTCATGTTAAATATGTTTTATAATACTGGTTATTCAGGTGCTATTTAATCGTTTTTTCCTTGTTTGTGCTTGCAGGTTTGTGATGAAGGAACTTACTTGGATCAAAGGAGCGAAGGCATCTCCAAACTTGCGTTGGACATGAGGTAGGCCTTAAACACATTTGTTTGCCATTATTTATAAAGCACATTTAGAGAAAGATATTGTCTGGTTGGTTTGTTTGTCATTAGGTCTTCATTAGATTCTAGGAAGGTCTATCTTGTCCGCAAGATCGACCCATTCCGCGTGACAAAATGGCGACTCCGCTGGGGACTTGATTGTTTTCCTCGTTTTTCTTTGACTTGAGAAACTTGCCTTTTTGTTTCTGTTTTTGGTTGTTGTGTGTGGATTTGGGTATAATTAGTGGATTTAGCTTTGTTTTTTATTTTTCATTACTTTGGTCGAAGTCCGCAGTCTGCACGTGTATCACAGTGCGTACCTATACGCACTTTTACTTTGTGCACAGAGCGTACCCGCACCTGTGTAAACTCTGAACCTGCGTACCCTGCTAAATTTTTGAAAATTTTGAATTTTTTTCTTTAAATTAGTTTTATTATGTTTTTCTAGTGGTTATCCTCTGCCCATACCTGCATGTGACTGGTTGAAATCTTTCCTTGGTTTAATTTCATTAGCATTAGGGTTTTAGGTGAAA